>CAMOHE010055627.1:18373-47420 GCA_946598075.1 Artocarpus hirsutus
AGGAGGATCCTCTTTCAAGAATCTCACAAGATTTAGTGTTGTCAAATAGAACAACATCTTTTGTTGCCAAGTTTTAAAATTCAGTCCATTAAATTTTTCAGGTTTTTCATTGTGGTTCACAAGAACCGTAACTGACAAAGGTTGTGTCGAGGTCGAAGCATGGACCATATGAAACGGCATCGGTGTCTCAGAAGTGCTCCCAGTTGGAACATTTTCAGTTGGAACAACATTCATGTTATCACCCATTTCTTGAACTTCAATGGTAAAAAATGGAACCAAAGTTAGTTTCTTTTAAAATTAAAGAAACAAATTGATAATAACAAAAAGTTAAACAATCTATTATTAGCAACAAAACAAAACAAAAACCAATTATATAACTTAAAGCATATAATGTAAACAATCTGTTAAACATAACAATTTTTTTTTCTTTCCTCTAAAGTCTATTGCTGAGATAATCTAGCCATATCATTATACACACACAATTCAGAAGAGTAGTTCAAAAGGAGAAAAGTTCTTAATCTCATTGAACATTAGTTTTTATAAATGATATTGATCTGCGTTGTAAAATTGTTTCTCCTCATGGAAACTTTCTCAATATTATTTTAATTGTCCTTCATATCTTTCAATGTGTAACTCGTACATTTTTTAAAAGAAACAGTACTGTTATAAAAGTTAAGGAACAGTAAACTTACTATACATATATATAATAATAATAACAATATAACAAAACAAATAACGTAAAAGTTTAAACTAAATGTTTTAGACAACTTAAAGAAACAATGAATAAAAACTGATTATAACCTTTTATATGTATATAAACGTAATAATGAATCCAATAAATTATACAGCAACAATTTACATTAATGAGAAGACAATAACAATATGATGCAACGTCTATATATAAGCAATGAAAATGAACGTTTATAATAAATGAGATATTGATAATCATTTAGTTTGTGTGTTATCAAAACTAATTTCAATAAATGAGATAGACAATAAAGTCTACAATAAAATATCAATATAATATCAAATCTTTAATATATGAATAACATAAAATAAATGTTATAATACGTGAATATAATACATGAATGTGACAAAACAAATCCCAAGCAAACAGCAACCTAAATGTAATAATAAATTAAAAAAAATTTGATATTGTGATCAACCGAAAGGTCCAATAATCAATTGTCAAGCAATATTATGCTATAACATTCCTATGTTCTGATTAACCACATAACCACAGCAATAAAAGCATGAGCCATAAACAGAAAAATAGTGTGCAATACCTACTGGTATTTCAAATCAAGCATTTTATGATGAGAAGCGAGTTAAGCAATTTAACCACAAATATCACCAACAAAAAAAAAAAAAACTTACAAACCGGATAAAACTGAAGTGGAGCAAACTTTTCAAGCAGTCCTTCAACCAAATGTATATAGCCGATAAACAACAGTTGTAAAATTAAGAAGAAAGTTTATAAACCAAATATTAATAGTTATGTATCTAACAAATTTTCTCTGAACAAGCAAACCTGTTAGAATCTAAAAGGAGATTCTGTTTTAAGACTGTTGACATATTATAGCAAATCATATGAATAAAACATTGCATGTATTACTAATAGGATTTGCAAACAATTATAGCATGCATAAAACAAACAAATTACAGTTGTAAAGATAAAAATAATGAAAAGGTATAACAAAACCGTCAACTTCAACTTCAACTGAAACAAAGCGGTAATTGAACAGATGAATGGTCGAGGCACGTGAAGTACACGCTTTCCTTAAAACAGATTCGTCCCCTCCGGTTGTGCAAGAGGTTACGATGGATGTCTGTCTCCTAGGATACAACGACTAATAACAGAATCTTAAGCACTATAGGATACCATTTTCGGCGAACTTGAAACAGTATTTTCTTCTATCACCAAAAAATGACTATAACAAAACTAGATAGAACTTGAAAACAAAGAAAAATGTCTATGACTTCTTTTTTTTTAAGTGAAAAATTCTATGTTACTATCTATATCTCTAAAACATGTGGAGGAGAGTTCTTTATATAAGCTTAAGAAAATGAACGTTACAATCCAGGATTTATGTGCATAATGACATCGGTTGCAACCCTTCATTTTCCATGATAATGGTGCTCATAATCTTCCATTAAACCGTCGGTTGTAACCTTTCATTTTTCATGATTATGAAGCTCATAATCACCAATTAACCATGCATTTGGGTGTTACAACATGAGGTTTATGACCTCCATTAATCTCCACTAATGAGCATCAATTTCTTATTCACCCAATTGCCATTTTCCAACATATTGTATACGTTTGGATCTACAATTAAATAAAAATAAATAAGTACTGAAAACTTATTAATTATGATTAATAGATTGTTTAGAAGAGCAGTTTAAATCAATAGTTTAAACTATGAACAATGTACATGTCACACCTCGAAGTACGGAAGGTGATGTGGTGATTTAGTTAAGTTAATTAAGAAGAAATTTAATCAAAACGTAAGTTAAAGGATTTAATTAATTAAGAAAAATGTAATAATTTAAAACCTTTTTTTTAAACAAACATTTATAATGATTAAACAGATAAGATAAAAAAAATAAAATAAAATAATAAAGAAAGAGGAAATACACGTTGGGTCCCACCAGCCCACAACTTGAGCACACACATAATATCGACAATATTTAAATTACAACCACAGTCCAAAATAGAAAGAAAGATTAAAATAATACATGCCTTGATTAATTTGTACATCAACCTACCCAGGCCTTCTACTGGTCGAAAGTTCGATCTGCGAACCCTTCGTCAATCCTAAGTTGTATTCCACCTAAGGGGGAAGATTTAAAAGCAGATAAAATATGAACGAAAGGCTCAGTAGGACTATGTTTTAGAAACAGATAAATAATTTAAATATAAATTTACTTTTCAAAGAAACAATTAGAATACAAAGTTAAATAAATAAATTCATTTAAATAAGTCTTATTAGAATAGTTCGTCCAAAAAATACCTTTTTATCTTTCTTAGGTAAACCATAGTTATCACCACCGAAGTGGCCCAACTGGGTTTCGAGACCTACGCCCAAGGTCGCACGCTATACGACCCGATCTTTGATATAGCATCATGCCCGTCTATATATTTCTATTAGTTATGAAAATCTCTTTTTATCAAGTATTTTCATTTACATTCATTATGAGGTTTATTATGAAAATCACATCAATCTACTATTTGTGAAAACAACCAATAAAACTCCTTTTTCAATCAATCATTGAAAATATTTTGATTAAAAAAAACCATTTTAGAGGCCAAAATCATTTAAAAACTAGGCTACCAAGAAAAGGATAGAAGTCCTACCTTAATATCCAATATCACGACTCAACACTACAGTCCCGCTCCATTACACGTTAGCTCTATAGAACCACGAACAACCTTAAATATATAAACTAAGTTTATCAGCATCTAACTTAAGATATCCTATGTTGCTAAGCTACCTTATAGTGTCCTAGTGTGGCATTTGTGTTTATAAAATCATATTGCAAGATTAAAATCTAAATCGGGATTCAAAACAATGAAAATGGGTGGAAAATGGCAAATTTTCATGAAGCCCGATCGGCTTGCTGGTTCACCTGGCCTGGCTTGCCCAACTATGCAGTTCGGCCTACCGACCGTCTAGGTCTGGTTGGCTAAACTTTTCCAAGTTTGACCTACCAAAGGTATGAGTCCGGCCTTTGGATTCATGAATCTGGCTGGCCAAACATAAGTTCAGCCTACCGAATTGAAAAAATTTTAGAATTTTTCAAGCTCGGGTTTTGGCCTCCCCAAACCCAAATCCTTATTTTCAACTTGATTTCTCATTTTCTAGGCATGAAGAACACTCATAGATGATAGAAAAACATAATAGAACACATGTAGACTAATTTAAACAAGGTTTGCATAGAAAAATCTAATAAAATCTGAAAATGGAGAAAATAGAAAAAAATAAAAAATCTTGATTTAAATCTGTTTTGCTTCAAACTAAGCTTAAATTCTAGATGATTTAAGTTTCTCTAACTTTGATTTAAGGTTTTCTAAGCTTAAACAAGCTTAGATTTCAAAATACAATGAAAAATGAAAAATTGAGAAAAAGTTTGAGATTTTGAAAACTTACCTTGAATTCGAGCTTTAAAACAAGTTTGAAGCACTTTGATCGTGTTTCTTGATCTTCAATCCAGCTAAAAATCAAGGCTTGAACTTAAAATTTTGAATCAAAGAGGGAGAGGAGGGAAAGAGAGAGACATAGAGAGAGAGATATACACATAGAGATAAAGTGAGAGAAGAGGGAGAGAATGAGAGTGAGGGAGAGTGGAAGAGAGAGGGAGAATAAATAGAGAGAAAAATGGGTAGTTTCACTGTATGAAAACCAATGCCACCCACAGTTTTGTAAAAAAAGATATATTTAGCATTTGACAAATTGTTTTATTTCAAAATTTAAAATAACAAATAAAAATAATTAAGAGTAATTAAAAATCATTAAAATAATAAAAAATAACATTAATTTAGAAATTTTACAAAATAATTAAATTAAGTTTGAAGCATTCATCATAGCATACTAATCCACCATCTTACACATTAATATCACTTAATTAAATTTCAAGGTATTACAGCTCTCCACCCCTAAAAGAAATTTTGCCCTTGAAATTATAAGTCATTTCAAAAACAAAACAAATGCGAATACAATTCCCACATAGTCGATTCTAATTCCCAAGTTGCTTCATCAACCCCGTGATGTTGTTACACGACCTTCACTAACGGTATATCACGACATCATAAATTGATCACTTTTCGATCGATGATCTGAATCGACACTCCTTCGTATGTCATGTCTTCCTGAACCTGTACATTGTGGAATGAGATTATCTTGTTTTGCTCAGGCGGACACTTTCGAAGCATCGACACATGGAATATGTCATGAACATGAGAAAGCTTGGGAGGAAGATCTAGGCGATAAGCGACTACACTAACACGTTAATTGATCTCGAATGGTCCAACATACCTTGGCGTGAGTTTACCACTTACACCAAATCGCGTGATACCTTTAGAGGTGATACTTTCAAGAGGACAAAATCTCCTATCTCAAATTTCAAAGGTCGACGTCTTCTATCCATGTAACTCTTCTACCTACTCTGAGCTGCCTTTAATCGATCCCATATCACGGTAACTTTCTCATTGTTGTCATGAATCTCATCTGCCCTGAGAATGATCCTATCTTTCGGTTCTGCCCAACATATTGGTGACTGACACGGTCGTCCATACAACACTTCAAACGGTGCCATGCCAATGCTCACTTGGTAGCTATTGTTGTACGCAAACTCTGTCAAATACAAGTACTTCTTCCAATTCCCGCCGAAGTCTAACACACATGCACGTAACATGTCTTCAAGGATCTGAATAACCTGCTCAGATTGTCCATTGGTCTAAGGATGAAATACCATCTTTAAGTTTAAATCTATACCCAAGGCCTCCTGAAAGCTCCTCCAGTACTTGGCATTGAACCTAGCGTCTCTATCGGATGTGATGGATAAGGGTACTTCATGCAACAACACTATGTTCTGTAGGTACAATTCTCCGAGAACTCTCCTCGAGCATGTCGACTTGAAAGAAATGAAATGCACTGATTTCATCAACCTGTCGATCACGACCCAAATTGCATCGTGCCTCTACTCCGTCCTCGGCAAACTGGTAAGAAAATTTATTGTGATGTGCTCCCATTTCCACCCTGGAATTGGAAGTGGTTGCAGCTGACCTGTTGGCTTCTGGTGCTCGGCTTTCACCTAAAGACAAGTCGCACATTTGGCCACATATTCCCGGACATCCTTCTTCATACCTCTCCACCAGTATTGTCTCTTTAGATCATGATACATCTTCGTGCTTCCCGAACGAATGGCGAACTAAGACTTGTGGGCTTCATCCATCATGGCCTTCATCACTTCTGCGATTGTTGGAACTACTATGTGCTCTCTGAAGTACAGTGATCCATCGGCATATATCCTTCATTCCTCAAATTGCTCTCCGTTCTGAATTCACATCCAAATTCCTAGAAGGTGCTGGTCTCGCCACTAGTTTTGTTTCACCATCTGGACGAGATTTGAGGTCGTCTCCATATGGTACATCGAAACTCGATCGTAGTATTCATAGTACTATAGCCCGTACTTGCTCACTGTTGCGTCCTTTTTTCATGAAGACTTTCAGCTAATCGCATCCGCGACCACATTAGCTTTCTCGGGATGGTACTGCAGCACAAAATCATAGTCTTCCATGTATTCCATCCACCTTCACTGCCTCAAGTTTAGATCCCTCTAGATGAACAGATGCTTCAAACTCTTTTGGTCGGAGAAAACCTGAAACGTCACCCCATACAGATAGTATCTTTAGATCTTCAGTGCATAAATCACCACTAAGAGCTCTAAGTCATGAGTAGGATAGTTTCGCTCATAAGGTTGTAGTTGCCTGGACCCATACGCCACCATGCGTCCATGTTACATCAACAGACATCTGAGTCCACGTCCTAAAGCATCCGTGTAAACTTCATGCAGCTCTTCACTATTCAAAATAATCAACATTGGGGCTAAAGTTAACCGATTCTTTAACTCTTAGAAGGCGAGCTCATATTCTTCATTCCATTCAAATTTGACATTCTTCCTAATCAGTCATGTTAGTGGCGTTGCTATCTCCAAGAAGTCCTTTACAAATTTCCTGTAGTATCCTACAAATCCCAAGAAATTATGGATTTCTGCTACATTCCTTGGTTGGTCTCACTCTACTATGGCTTCTACCTTGGACGAATCCACTGAGATACCTTGCTTGGAGATGACGTGTCCTAGAAATTTAACTTTTGTCAACCAAAACTCACACTTTTCTTTCTTGGCGTACAACTGGTGCTCCATAGAGTCTGAAGCATGATTCTGAGGTGCTGTTCATGCTCCCCCAAGTCTTAGAGTAGACCAAGATATCGTTGATGAACACGATCACAAACTGATCTAGATATCGCCTGAATATCCTGTTCATTAGGTCCATGAAAGCTGCAGAACATTTGTCAATCCAAACGGCATCATTAGAAACTCAAAGTGTCCATACCGAGTCCTAAAAGCTATTTTGGGGATGTCCTCTTCTTTAATCCTAAGCTAGTGGTAACCCAAACGTAAATCTATCTTCGAAACTACCGCAATCCTCCTAACTGATCAAACAATTCATCAATCCTAGGCAGAGGATACTTGTTCTTTATAGTGACCCGATTTAGCTGCTAATAGTCTATGCATAGCCTGAGGGTTCCATCATGCTTCTTAACGAATAAAACTGGTGCTCCCCACGATGATGTGCTATTCTGGATATATCCCTTGTCAACAAGCTCTTGAAGTTGCTTCCTCAATTCTTTCATCTCTATTGATGCCATCTGATAAGGTGCTATAAAAATCGGTGCCGTTCCTGAAAGTAGCTCGATGCTAAACTCAATCTTCTGATGCGGTGGTAATCTTGGCAACTCTTCAAGGAAGACATCTTCATACTCATCAACTACTAGAATTGCTGCACTTCTTCTCAATGTACTGGGCTCTCCTTCTAGGTTTCTGAGGAAGGCGTAACAAGCTAGATTCTTCCGTCCTCTGAGACATGTCTTCATAAGACTCTCACTTATTACTCGATCATTACCACCCTGGTAAGTGAGCATCGTCCCCCTATTGGACACTAAAGTCACTTCCTAAGTTGACAGTCTACAACCGCATTATATCTGGACAACCAGTCCATCCCTAGGATTACATCTATGAACTTATGGGGATTACAATCAAATCACTTTCCAGAATCTCATCCCCAATCTTTATTTTATAGGATTTACATATATAGTGTACATACACCCGCCCCAAGGGTGAGGCTATAACTAAGGGTTCATCAAACTTTTCTATCTCTAATCCTAAGGCATGTATAAAAGAGTTTGAAATGAGAGAATGAATGGCACCAGTATCAAATAAGACATGGGCTAAAGACTGAAAAACTAGAATCGTACCATCGATAACTACATTGTTGGTTTGGGCATCCGAACTCCCTAATGTCATGGTGTGAACCTGAACTAGAGCTTCCCTCTTCCTCTACCAACGTTGCTAAGTCTTAGGCTAGTCGACTGATATTGCTGCAATGGAGGTGATTGCACGCTAGCTGTACTTGGTGCTCTATACTGGGGGGCATTATGCTAGAAGTTCTACAGCTGGTGTCCTTGTATTGGGTATGGTAGTTGTTGGGGAGAGAACTGATGGAACTAGAGCTGAGGGAATTGCTGAGGAGGGGTAGAGTACGAGGTTGAGGCTAACGACTGGCTCCTTCTTTAGCGTGAAGTCCTAGACGAGCACTCTTGATTGAGTAGTTCCTCTTGATATGTCCCTGTTGCCAGCAATAGTGGCAGTGAAAGCTGTAGGGATTATAGCACCCGCTGCTAGATGAACTACTGCTCATGCTGTTTACGTTACCCTACTGACTTTTCCCTTGAGTTGGTCAGCTGTTGATGCTCCTCTTGCCGCTCCTATGTGATCCTCTGAATGTCTTTACTCGATCCTCACAGTAATGCATATAATCGCTTTCCACAGATATAACTAACGACACAAGCTCCCCAAAATTCCTAAGTCATAGGGCAACCACCTGTCGTCAAATAGAAGCTTTAAGCCCTTCTTGAAATTTGATACGCTTCTCACGCTCCGATGCCACTGTTGATGGAGCAAATCTGGCCAACTCATTAAACCTTGCCTCGTACTCCCGAACCAACATATCACACTACTGCAATCTATAAAACTCAGTTGCCTTCTGGTCTCTATATCCTTGTGGAAAGTAATGTTCATAGAATAACTACTGGAACCTGTCTCTGTTAATGTTCCTATTGTTCTCTAGGCGCTTTGCTTGCTTCCACCAAGTATTTGCACCACCTTTGAATTTATAGGCTGTAAACTCCACACGATACTCAGCTGGCACGCCAAGGATATCCAAGTGTTTCACAATTGAATCTAACGAATATTCGGCCACTTGTGGGTCCCCATTTCTGTCGAAGGCAGAACAGATGCTCATCAAAACTTCTTAAAGTATGCATGCTAACAACTAGCCTTAGACTGCTCTAATCTTGCCCTTGCTGTCATTTGTCGGAAGTGGCAAACATGGCCCTCATTATGCCCTCGTCATTTCCAAGGTCAGCGTCAGCTATCGAACAACGTCTAGGTGCCATTCTCTCACTTCTGAAAACAAAATTTAGACTGCTAGTGGTATTTCATTATTGTACTTATGTGTGCACAATTCCCAAGATTCATAACTTTGAGCTCTGATACTATTCTGTCACGCCCCGAAGTACGGGAGGTGTTGTGACGGTTTAATTAAGTTAATTAAGAAAAAATTTAATTAAAATATAAGTTAAAGAATTTAATTAATTAAGAAAAATGTAATAATTTAAAACCCTTTTTTAAACAAACATTTATAATAATTAAACAAATAAGATAAAAAAATAAAATAAAATAATAAAGAAAGAGGAAATATGTGTTGGGTCATACCGATCCACAACTTGTACACACACATAGTATCAACAATATTTAAATTACAATCACAGTCTAAAATAGAAAGAAAGATTAAAATAATACATGCCTTAATTAATTTGCACATCAACCTACCCAGGCCTTCTACTGGTCAAAAGTCTGATCTGCGAACCCTTCGTCAATCCTAAACTGTATTCCACTTAAAGGGGAAAGATTTAAAAAAAAATAAAATGTGAGTGAAAAGCTTAGTAGGACTATGTTTTAGAAATAGATAAATAATTTAAATACAAATTTACCTTTCAAAGAAACAATTAGAAAACAAAGTTAAATAAATAAATTTATCTAAATAAGTCTTATTAGAACAATTCGTCTAGAAAGTACTTTTTATCTTTCTTGGACAAACCATAGTTATCACCACCGAAATGGCCCAGTTAGGTTTCGGGACCTGCCCCAAGGTCACACGCTACACGACTCAATCTCTGATATGGCACCATGGCTGTCTATATATTTCTATTAGTTATGAAAATCTCTTTTTACCAAGTATTTTTATTTACATTCATTATGAGGTTTATTATGAAAATCACCTCTATCTACTGTTTGTGAAAACAACTAATAAAAATCCTTTTTTCAATCAATCATTGAAAACATTTTGATTAAAAAAAACCCTTTTAGAGGCCAAAATCATTTAGAAACTAGACTACCAAGAAAATGATAAAAGTCCTACCTCAATATCCAGTATCACGACTTAGCACCGCAGTCCCACTCCGTTATACATTAGCTCCACGGAACCACGAACAACTTTAAATATATAAATTAAGTTTATCAGTATTTAGCTTAAGATATCCTACGTTGCTAAGCTATCTCATGGTGTCCTAGTGTGCCATTTGTATTTATAAAATCATATTGCAAGACTAAAATCTAAATCGGGATTTAAAACAATAAAAACGGATGAAAAAGGACAAATTTTCATGAAGCCCAATCGGCCTGCCAGTTCCCGTGATCCGGCCTGACTTGACACCTTCCATTCTATGAATCCAACCTCGGCTCATGTCGCATTATGCCTGGACTTTGCATCGACTACTAGGAAATCCACATTTAAAGATCTTCCTATTGCTTCCACTTTTAGAGCTATAGATCCTACGGGTTTTATCTGACTACTTTCAAACCCAGCTAAAGGAATTCCACTGGGCTTGATCATGCTATCACTTAGCCACATGTTTTTAAAAGCTGGCTACAACAGGATATCCGCACTGCTTCCACCATCAATTAATCTCTTTCTACATGAAATTTTAAATTTTTAGTGTTACCACTAATTGATCATCATGAGGCAATCTGACTTTGGCTAAATCGCCAGGAACAAATTTTATTTCTGCTATTCTTCTTTTCCTTATTTCTATGTTTTCAACCATGCAAACCTCTTTTAATTTTTCACCCTTTCTTTTCTTGTTCAAGAGGCCGTAGCCATAGGATTCTTCTTGTTCTGTTCTTCCAAGGATTGCATGGATGACTCTGACATTTCTTATCACAGTGACTGGTTTTTGAATTTGTTACGACTCTGGGATCCAAGTCTGGTCTCACTTTTCTTGATCATTTTTATATATACTTTAACAGCTGTCACTGCCTTATCATTGCCTAGATCTGGCCTCCGAGGCTTCTACACTCAGCTGTTGTATGTCCATGATCGTTATATGATTCACAAATTTTAGATCGATTCCTTATTTTTGGATCAGACAAGATGGGTCTTGGTAGTCTGAAGATACCCAAATGTCTGTTCTTTTGTAAATTCGCTCTATAGGCTTAGTTAAAGGAACTTCATCCCTGATGGAGTAAGGTTTTTACTGCCTGGTCTTTCTGTCTTCTTCAATTTAAATCTGATTCTTTTGTCCTCATATTGATTCAAATTCCAGTTTTCTCTCTCAAGATACCTTTCTTCCCATGGTTTCCTATTTTGGCATTGATCGATCCCACTATTTAGATTTGGCCTGTATGGTATGAAATCCGTGTTTTGATTCAGACCTCCCCTGTTCATTGTTTTATTCTTCAGATATCTTGCTTTTTTCTTCCACCTTCATATTTCCTTCTGCTTCAAAGATAATACTGTCATTGTTTTCAGCTATCTCCTAATTAGGATTTAATGCAGTTCATGATCACGTCTTAACCTATCTCGAAATATGTTTGCTACCATCATCCCATCCACTAATTCAACTTGGTTAAGTTCTTGAGTAAATCTATCAAGAAATTTTCTAAAGGTTCTCGCTAGGTCTCATTTTGATGTTCATGAGGTCAGCATATAGTTTTCCTCTCCTTCTTATTGTAAATGAACTGAGTTACGAATTTGTCTGATAGCATCTAGAAACTCGAGATTGAATTTGGTTCCAATTGATTGAACCAAGTCGCGGTTGTTCCTGAAAGCACTCTGGGGAAGATCTTACAATTGAGATTCTCATTAAAGGATCCGAGCATCATCACTTGCATGAATAGGAGCAAGAATTCTATAGGATCCAACTTGCCACGAAAGGTTTTCGTTTTTGGAGCAACAAACTTTTCAGGCTTTGGTTCGAGTAGGATTCCTTTTGTGAAAAGGGATTTGGCCATGTTTCTGGCCTCTTGGATTGCGATTTCGGCGGGAGTTAGATTCTTATCTTTTGCAGCTGCCTATTAAAGTGTTGGGTTTTGTTGGATTTTGTTATTCAAATAAGCAGTAAAAAATCAAAATTAATTCCTACAAAATCCTCGCAGGATTCATTCAATTCGATTAGATTGAAAAAAAGTCATAGAATCTTACCAGGATGACAAAAAGGGCAAGATTGCTGGAAGGAAGAGAGCGGGTTCACTCCGGTGACACCTTAACTCGAGCTTATCGTATTCAGGATCGGATTCAGACATTGTTAATTAGAGCAACGCCCTCAACAGGTATCCACACGAACAGAATTAGTTGATATTGAACATTACTTCATAGAGATAGTTGATATTAAAGGTTTAAGAAATTTATGAGAGAGATCAATAAAGTTGAAATTGAGATTAGAAAATGAAAGAGGAACTAAAAGGAAACAATAGGAGAACAATAGGGGTAAAAAACTATGGTGGACAATTGAAGCCAAAAATAAAGGAAGGAAAAGAAGGAATTCTTATGTTAGAGAAGATTATTTTACACCACTAATAGAACATGAGTGTTTTAACCGCCAAATAAAATCTTTAACAGACTGATATGCAACTAGAACTAATTTTGTATTACGCGATACAAATTTTTAATGTAAACAGTCATATATCTAACTGTTAAAATATTACTCCAACAGCTAAAGCAGTCTTTTTTTGGTCTCATAAAATTACGGTCTCTACCATAAGGATTTCTAAACCAACAAAAATGAAAGAAAGAGAAAAAAAAAAGTAAAGCAGTAAATGTAATAGAAAATAATAGAAAAATAGGTTAAAAAAAAAAAGAAGCAAATGGAATCTATTGTAAAAACATCGAAAAAGAAATGTAAAAAAAATAAAGCCCAAAAAAGAAAGTAAAAGAAAGTAAAAAGTACAATATCAAAAAATTAAAATGGAGAAAAATAAAACATCGTTTGTAAAGACAAAAACAGAAAAATAGAGTTAAAGAAAAGTAAAGCATCAACAAGTTAGAGTCAAGGAAAGAAAGACTCAAGTGTGAGACTATTTAAACAAATAGAGACACCAAAAGAGATTAAAAAAGAATTAATGAAAAAAGAAACAAAAAAAGTAGAGCATCATATGGTGAGAAAGACAAAAATAAAGGACTAAAATGCAAATGAAAAATGAGAAAAGACTAAAAAACAAAAGAGAAGAGAGAGAGAAAAAAAGGACAAAAGAAAAGAAAAAGATGACCAAAATGAACGATTTTGCACTACCAAAATATGAATAGTGGAAAGAATATCCACTCTTTTAATATAGTTAACGAAAAGGACGACGATATGCATTGAGCAACGGATAGGTGCTGATCTTAAATTTTTTTTTTTTTTCTTATTCGTGAATGTTTAATGCCATGGAGGAAACGACCGTGTCAACGATTTTGGGGTATTCATTTTTTATCTTGACATCCACATTCATTCTGTTCTCAGTTCAAGTATACCTTAATAGAATATTAGAGCTCAATTGCTTTTTTTTTTTTAATTCAATTTCACCAAGATTTTGCTTCAGTACATTTTTATCCTAAATCATTTGTTCTCCTTGATAAATGATCTGGTTCAGTTGTAGTTTTGCTTTTATAGGGATCAGACCTCGCATTAGGGGAATAAAACTCACCTCGATTTGTCTGATAGCTATTGAATTTGCAATTCGTTTTATGTCAATACTAATTGAAAAGCGCTTGGCGTATTAAGTATGTTAACGAAAAAGGGGTAAAAAAATTGAGGAGGAAAAAAATAAATATATATGAAAAAGAGACAAAAATAAGGAAAAACAAAAAAACAAAAAAAAAAGAGAAAAAAGAGGAAAAAAAATCTTGAAAAAAAACAAAATCTAAAAAGTCATTGCAGCTGTCCAATCAAGCTCGCGCATAACATGCATGGAGGAAGGGCGAGTGACCTGACAAGTTTATTCGCTAGCGTTCACCCCGGTTCATCCACGCGGTCTCGCTTCAGCCACTGGTTCGCGTGTGTGCATGAGAGACGAACTCCTCTAGTGAGTGGGTCAGTCTATAGGTCCCGCCATATTCTCCACTCCCTTGATGGTGTGATTTTGTGTAGCGGAAACATGTGAACTTATTTTTAGCTTGCAAATCCTGTAGTGACACATGGAAACCAATTTGAAGTCAACCAATGAAGTGCCGACATGTGGCAAAAACATTTTGAGAAAAATGTTTCGTCGTTTTTTTACACCATCTGGAAACTTTTTGCCACTTATATGTTAAAGATTATGGATAAAACATTTCCAAATGTAGATCAATAAGTTCCTTGGTTAAAATTATATACGCATGTTGAAGATTTGGATGATCACCAAGGGGCTATTGTCTTAGAATTACTCTCAAAACCTACTTACAAATGACCAAATGCTAATCTGAAGCTAGGAGTTCAAATGGTCAGCCAATATATATATATTTCCTTGAAACAACATTTTGAACCATGCAAGAATGAATTCTGTCGTTTCACCCATCCTTTGGGGCAAACGAGTGATCGCCGCAGAATGGCGGGAGCAGAGAAGTGTAACTAAATTGTTGTTGCTATGTGATCAACTTCATCCCACTTGGTCACCCTGATTGAGGAGTTTTAGTTATGCAACAATTTAATCACTTCATTGGATGTGGTTGCTATCATTAAGTTGTTGAAAGAAGGCTTTTGATGCTTCGTAAGTGGACCAGCAAATTGCAGCAGCTGGGGCATGGAAAAGCATCCTGGGGATCCAAACTCTCATTAGGCCTTGATATCCGTGCTTTATCACGATGCTTCGGATGACATCCCCGATCGAACTGCTCGAAAACCTATCGCAACCACAGACACCCTGCAAAAGCATGTTAAAACGTTTAGACAAAAAAATGTAGAAACTGATCTCAGAAAAGAACCATAAAGGCTAGAGTCAAACCTTCAGAAAAAATAGAGAAGCATAATAAGTTTCTTAAGAAAGAAAATCCTGATGGTTTTGGAGATTATTTAACAGAATCAAGCAGTTGAAAGATGAGAGTATAGTAAAAATATTTAGGCGATTAGAAGATAGTATCGTGCTTATAGTCACATATGTCTCGTGTCATGATCCAAGATTAACAACCGGAATATATGCCATAAAGCTTCTAACACCCTAATTAAATCAGCTTAAAAATAGATTTAAAAATGTTCTAGTATTTTACTGAATGGATATTTACATTTTTATGCTAGTATTTTGCAGTTGTTGAAAAATTATAGCTTAAAAATGTTCTAGTCTTTTATATATATTTATGTTGCCATACTCCATACTGCTTCTCCGAAATCTGATGATTCAGTAAATCTCAGGAATATATCTTTCTCTGATTAATGACGTACTACTTCTCTCCCCGTAACTAAACAAAATTAATGGTTTCTGATTAAAAGTATTTTTAGAGCCCGTTTGTTTCATAGATTTGAATAGAGTATTTGAATGAAAATTTAAATTCTTATGAGAGAAAATACTGTAGCAAAATGATTCCAACCGTGATTCGAATACCAATACAAACGGGCTCTTAGAATCTCGTAGGTCAATAATTAATAGTTGATTCCTTCAAAAGAAATAAGGGTTAATTAAATAAATATACCTCCTAGTTTTAATTATTTCTAAATTTATTTTTCTGTTTTTAGAAACTACAAAGATTTCCTTAATATTTTAAAAATCTAGTTTTAATTTCATCTCGATAAATAAAAAAAAATTGAGCAAAACAACATGACTATCCTTAAATGGTTATGATAAATATTTTATATATTAAAAACATAAAAAATCCTAAAACAAAATATCAAATTTTTAAAAAAAAGATCTTTAAGTTTTATAACTTTTTAAATTTTAAAGTATATGTTTAAATTTTTATTAAGAAGAAACATATATTTTATAAACAAAATAGGTTTAATCAAGGTATTTTTATTTTATCTTTATGTTTTTAAGTCAAAAAAATTTATAAAGGAAAAAAATTGAAACAAGTTTTTCAAATTCAAAAGATACCTTCATAGTTTCTAAAAACAAAAGGATAAATTGAAAAATAATAAAAATTAAGAGGTATAGTTATGTGATTAACCTAAAAACAATTGATAGTTGATGGAGAAATGTTATATATTGACCATAAATTAGCATTCTGGATGTATCCTAGAGTACGAGAGGTGACGTGGTAGTTTAATTAAGATAATTAAGTGAAGATTTAGTTAAAACTTGGGTTTTAGAATTAAAATTTATTAATAAAAATGTGATAATTTAAAAAACCTTTTATTTAAAGCAGGCAATTATAATAATTAAACAAATAAAAATAAAAAGTGGACAATGAGAAAATAATAATAAAGAAACAAGGAGAAACAAAAAAGGGTCTCACTGACCTACATTTGTACACACACAAAGTATTGACAATATTAAATTACAACCACAGTCCAAAATGAAGAAAAGAAAGTTAAGGTTACACATGACTTAATTTTTATAATTTAAATAACCTACTACTCGAATGTCGTATCCGTGGACTCATCTTCGATCCTAAGCTGATATCCACTTAGAGGGGAAAGATTTTAAAACAAATAAAATGTGAGCGAAAGGCTCAGCAGGACTATATTTTTAAAACATTAAATTTTAAATGAAATTTTATTATTCAAATAAATATATAGAAAACGAATTAGAACAAATAAATAAATAGTTGAAAATTTAATAAAAGTTTACCTTACCAAAACAGTTGATTGGTCGACCAGAAAGAATACCATTTTCTTTTCCTAGGCAAACTATATAAGTAACACCACCGTAGTGGCCCAACTGGGTTTCAAAACCTGCCCCCAAGGTCGCACTCTACACAACTCGATCTCTGATATAGCATCATGTCCTTAAACATAATTATATATATCTCTCTATGATTATTAAAATCTCTTTTTACCAAATATAATCATTTACATTCATTATGAGGTTTATTATGAAAATCACCTCAATTCTACCATTTATGAAATCAATCAATAAAAATCTATTTTAACCAATTATTGAAAACATTTTTGTTAAAAAATTCCATTGAGGCCAACACATTTAAAACTGGCTACCAAAGAAGGGGCAGAAGTCCTACCTCAAAACTTATGCCGATGTCCCACACCGTAATCCTGGTCCACTATACATTAGCTTCGTGGATCCACGAACTACCTTAATTACACAATAACTAAGTCCATCAGTATCTAACTTAAGGTATCCAATGTCATTAAATTGTTTCATGGTGTCCTAGTGTCCATTTGGGTTTATAAAATTATACTAAGTTATTAAAATCTAAATCGGGATTCAAAATGGTAAAAACAGGTGAAAAATAACAAAGTCTCACATGCTTGATCGGCTTGTCGGTAGCCCTAGCTCGGCTGACCAAACTATACCGGAAAACCAGGTTCAGTCGGCCGAACTTTTCTAAGTTTGGCCTGCCGGTCGTATGAATCTGGCCTGCCAAACATGAACTTCGGCCTGCTAATCTGGAAAAATTTTAAAATTTTCTAGGCATGGGATTTTGGCCTCCCGAGCCCAAATCTTCATTTCAACCTATTTTTCTCAATTCTTAAGCATGGGTAACATCAATAGATGATAGAAGAATATCATAAAACACTTTCAAACCAATTTAAACAAGATTTGGATAAAGATTTTGAAAAATCCCAAAATTAGAGAAAATGGAGAAAAATAAAAAATTTTGATTTAAATCCATTTTTTATCAAACAAAGCTTAAATTCTAGTTATTCTATGTTCCTCTAATTTAGATTGATGGTTTTCTAAGCTTAGAAAAACTTAGATTTCAAAATACCAAGAAATTTAAAAAATCAAAAAAGTTTTGAAATTTAGAAACTAGCCTCGAATTCAAGCTTCAAATCGCGTTTTTGATCATCAAATCAAGTTCCCGACCTTTATCCACTAACCCGAAGCTTGAAATTGATTTTTCTTTCAAGATTTTTGGAGAAAAATTGAGAGAGAAAAAGAGGCAGAGGGAAGAGATAGAGAGAGTGAGAGTTGAGTGAAAGAGAGGGGGAGAGATAGGTATAAAAGAGAGAGAGACGTGGGTAGTTTTACTATGCAGAAACCATGTGCCGCCCATGGCTTTATAAAACAGACATTTTGACAAATTGTTTTATTTCAAAATCCAAAATGACAAATAAAAATAATTTACAATAATTAAAATCATCAAAATAATCAAAACAACATTAATTTAAAAATTCCACAAAATGTTCAAATCAAGTTTAAAATATTCATTATGGCACACTAATCTATCATTTTACATTCTAATAACACTTAATTAATTTCGGAGTGTTACATGTCACAACCCGCCTTTTCGGACTGTGATAAAACTCTTTCTTACTTACATTAAAGCAAAAATTTAGGAAATTTTTTTTTGAAACTGAGATAAATAATTTACTTACAATAATTTTGGTAACTTCCAAAATACTTTCACACACTTATATTTGCATAATTATTTTTACTTTTACAACATTTTACTTTTTAAACATTCCATTTCAAAACATTTTAAAATATACATAGCGGAAACATTCAGTAGCAGACTCCATACCAGATCGGCACACATCATTCGTCCGCCAGCTCATCATTAAGATTTATTCTGATCTTCTCATCGAAATACCTACAGCATGAAATACTTAATGAGCTAACGCCTAGTAAGTCCCATAAATCCTATACGGACATTCAAATAAATGCATGATTCAATTATACTTTCTGATAAACTTTCTTTATCATCATCATTTCTTATCTTTAGCTAGGGCTTAAGTGTTAGTACCATTGCGTAATTTCATTTGGGTCTACGTAACACTATGACCATACTTTATCCTTTAAACTCCCTTTGATTCAGGAGTCAGTACGACACTTTTCTTAATTTCTGGTGATATATTTATCAATCCATTTATTATGGTTGACATACCATGCATGAAGTGATATTCACATGTTATCCATGATACATAAATTCATATGCATAGCATAGTACACACAAGTATTTACTCTTTATACACACAGGTATTCATCAGTGTATGCACAGGTACATAAGATATTGTACATAACAATACATAACATGTTATACACTCAGGTACTTTAATCATGCACTCATAGGTACTATACCTCTAGGTATTCATTTCATAGCAAACACACAAGTTTACACCGTAATATATATGCACCGGTGTACATGTACATACATTATATACCTACATTTTCATATTGTAGGTGGGAAGGGTACTTACTTGTTTTTGTGTACTGAAAAATCAACTTCGATCTCCTTTCTTCTAGGCTCCTAGAATCTTGTTGGCCAATTACAAAACTATTAGCCAATTTCACTACGTTTCGTTACAAAACGTTCATTGCTTAATTAGTTGAGTTGCATAACTATACACAACCTTGAAAATCATTGGTTTCCTTATTTCTATCTAACTCTACCCTATCGTCACTTACGAAGGGCGGGAATCTTTTCAATTATTTTCTTTTTCTTATTTGAGACATTTCAGAGCAATTGGGTTATTCGGGCAAAAATGACGATTTTGCCCTCGTGGCCCTACTAACCTACCCGAGCTCAATTCATTATTTTAACAAAAATCGTCACATATTAACCTTAAAATAATGCCTTAGTGGCTCGTATCACTTTATTTCACCCTTATGGCCCCTTTTTTATAAAACTTTACAATTTAGCCCATAAACTGAAAATTTTGACAATTTTGTCCCCGGGGCTAAAATTTTTCTCTTTGAACCAAAATTTCTCATTTTTCACAAAAAACATTTTTACTTAAAGTACCATACCTTAAATCATTTTGAAAAATGACATTTTTGCCATTTTAATACTTTTTCACTTTTAACAAATTCTTGAAAAATCAAAAACTCACAAATGGTTGAGTTTTTTGACGAACCATTCGCGATATTAACAGTTTCGTTAACATCTACAACTTTCATGTTTTAACTTTTCCCAAAATCTCACTGTATAGGGGTTTTTTTGGCTATTTTTCAATTCTATCGAGAAATAACTTTTTCTTTCAATTTAGTCCCTAAGGTGTTTTTATAAAAATCCATTTCAAAATTATAATTATACCCTTGCAGAAACCGTTCCTTCCTTTGTTTAAATCACTCTCATGCTCAAACATCATTTTTGTATTTTTAGCAAAAACTACCATTTTGCACCATAAACCAAAATTTCACAACTTAAACATGCCATACGTCACATATACATGAAATTTCATCAAATATATGCTCAAGAACCTACATGGGTTTAAAAGAATAAAAATCAAAACAACATTCATAAAATTTTAAAACTTTAAAATCTAAAAATACCAAAATAACACTCTTTTGGTTTCTAGCCTTCAAAATTCCTTTGAACTCCCTCATATGCTTCCTTTTCATGCAAAAATACCATGGATTAATTTTCCCCTTCTACCCATGAAAAATCCCTTAAAAACTTGATAAAAAGTTTGGGATTTTACCTTAAATCTTGTGGAAAATCCTTGAGCTTGCTCTAAAACTTGGTTTGGGGTTATTTTTGCAAAGTGTGACGTTGAAAATTTTTTTTGAAAGCTTCTTCAATGGCTACCGAACATGGGAAGAAGAAGAAAGAAAGAAAAATTTGTGATAGCCATGCATTAAATGCTTCTTCATTCACTTGGTTACTTCATCAAGTAACCCTTTGGGTTACCAAGTGTCATCACATAATTGGGCCACCTTTAATGGCTTGGTGGCCCAATAAAAAGCTAAAAAGTGTCCACTTTGTAGGGCCCAAACATTTACACTGTATAAATTTTTGTCACGCAATATTTTTCTTGTACTACTGTGGCCACATCAGTGTACTTTCTATCCCTAGACTATATAAAAATATTTGACTTACTTTTCGTTCACTTTTGAAGGCCAATCTTGACATTTTTCGTATCTACGTTTTCACTTAGTAGTATTCTTATACTGCTTCGGCCTTCTTTTTACCCCTAATTAAGGTTTAGACAACTTCTATGTCCTATTTACATTGTAATCACCTATTCGTTTATATCACAATTTTACAATTAATTGTGATATAAAATTCATGTTATGGATATTATTTGTAAATTTTTGAGTAATTAAACTCATAAAATCTGTATTTTTACCATATCCAACATTGCATCACATTTGCCATAAAATTTGCAATGAATACTGCTCATTTACACTTTATCGTAATTTTTACAAAAATTACAATTTTTACAAAAATCATATATTTTTTTAAGAGTAAATTCATTAATTAAACCCAATTGAATATTAGGTTTATTAATGATATTCTCTCGGTCATTACAATCTACCCCCCTAAGAATTTTCGTCCTCAAAAATAAAAACAATTTGGGGTAGCCTTTGCTCATTTCATCCTCTCGTTCCTACGTTGCCTATTCCACTTGCTAGTTGCGCCATAGAACTTTGACGAGAGGTATCTTCTTATTCCTTAGTTCTTTTTCTTCTCGTGCCAGTATTTGAACTGGTTTCACTTCATAAGATACGTTTTCCTATACGTCAATTTCCTCTGGCTGTAGAACATGCGAAGGATCAGGTACATACTTCTTTAGCATGAATACATGGAATACGTTGTGTACCGATACTAGATCAGAGGGTAAGGCTAACTTATAAGCTACATTGCCTACCCGTTCCAAGATTTCAAATGGTCCAATGTATCTTGAGCCAAGCTTTCCTTTCTTTCCAAACCCAATCACTCCTTTCATTGGTGTCACCTTTAAGAAGACCAAATCCCCTACTTGGAATTCCAAGGGTCTTCGTTGCCCATCTGCATAACTCTTTTGACGACTAAAGGCAGTTTCTATTCATTGACGGATCAATTTCACATCCTCTGTCATCCTTTGCGGGAAATCTGTAGTCGATAACGTCTTTTCTCCTGTTTCATACCAATGTAGTGGCGATCTGCATTTTCTTCCGTAAAGTGCTTCATAAGGAGCCATTCCTATGGAAGCTTGATAACTGTTATTGTAAGCGAATTCGATCAACGAAAGCTTTTTGTCCCATCCTCCTTTGAAATCTAGCACACAGGCTCTCAACATATCTTCTAGAGTTTGAATGATCCTTTTAGAATGACCATCCGTTTGAGGGTGAAATGTTGTACTAAAGGTCAGCTTTGTTCCCATTGCTTGGTGAATGCTCCTCCAGAATTTAGAAGTAAACCGACCATCTTGATCAGAAATGATAGATTTTGGGACTCCGTGGTATCTAACTATCTAGGCTACATATAGTTCAGCTAGTCTTTCCACAGAACTGTTGAGTTTGATGGGTAAGAAGTGAGCTGATTTCGTCAATCTATCAACCATTACCCATATAGCGTTGTGTCCACCCATAGTTCTAGGTAGCCTGGTTACTAGATCTATAGTTATCTGGTCCCATTTTCATTCTGGAATTTCAATCTTCTGTAGTTCACCTGTCGGCCGTTGGTGCTCAGCTTTCACCTTTTGGCATGTAAGGCATTTGGCAACAAACTATGCGACATCATTCTTCATTCTATGCCACCAATAGTGCTCTTTTAGATCTTGGTACATCTTAGTAGCTCCTGGATGAGCCACGTATGGTGCTTCATGAGCTTCTTTCAGTACCTGCTTCTTTAATCCTTCATCATTGGGAATGCATATCCTGCTCTTATAACAGAGGATACCATCTTTCAAGATACTAAATTATGTTTCCTTGTTCTCAAGAACCTCATTCCTGGCTTTGAGTAGCAACGAATCTACTTCTTGTCGTTTTGAAGAGGTTTTGGCATTAACTGCATTATCGCAAGCGAAGACATTGTTCTACGACTGAGGGCATCGGCTACTTAGTTAGCTTTTCTTGGGTGATACAGAATTTCATAGTCGTAGTCTTTAACTAACTGTAGTCACCTTTGCTGTCTCATGTTGAGCTCCTTCTGCTTGAAGATATACTTTAAACTCTGATGGTTCGTATAAATTTCACATTTAACCCTATATAGGTAGTGATGCCATATCTTCAACGCAAATACAACCGCCACTAACTCTAAGTCCTGCATCAAATAATTCCTTTCATGATCCTTTAGTTGTCGAGATGCGTATGCAATCACCTTTCTATTTTACATCAATATGGCTCTTAGTCCTGTTTTTGATGCTTCGCTATAGATCACAAAATTTCCTAGGTCTGGATCAGGTATTGTTAGCACTGGTGCACTTGTAAATCGCCTTTTTAACTCTTTGAAACTTTCTTCGCATTTCTTAGTCCATTCATACTTTGTTGCTTTTTGTGTAAGTGTAGTGAGTGGTGCTGCAAGTCAAGAAAATCCTTCTACAAAACGTCGATAATAGCCTACTAAACTGAGGAAACTTTTGATTTCAATTACGCTTTTCGATGTCGGCCACTTATTCACTGCTTCCACTTTGGAAGGATCGACAGATATTCCTTCTCATGTCACCACATGTCCTAGGAAATGAAACTTCTCCAACCAAAACTCACATTTTAAGAACTTGGCGTACAATTGATGCCTTCTCAATAGTTGTAGTGCAATTCTCAAGTGCTCCTTATGTTCCTCTGGCGTTCTTGAATATATGAGAATATCATCGATAAAAACGATGACGAACTTATCGAGGTATTCCTTGAAAATCTGGTTCATGAGATCCATGAAGGCTGCTGGGGCATTGGTCAGTCCAAATGGCATAACGCAAAATTCGTAATGCCCATAACGTGTTCGAAACGCCATCTTTGGTATAACTGTAATGACCCAAAAAAATTCAAACGTTAATAACTATAATTAATTGAGGGTTTTTCCCTCATGACTTAGCTAAATACTTAAGAAAGTACAAGTTTAGCATTTATTAACACGCATATTTAAAGGTCTTAATAGCCGTAAGACCTTAGAAATAATTAATGTTGTGAATGCACAAAATTATGTGCTTTATTTATGAAACATGTAATAATGTAATGTTATGATAGTACATTAAAATAATTGAAAATAATTATTTGATGTGCTAAACTAAGAGTTTATGATTTATTAATTTTATACATGAGCTAAAAAGATGATATATTTGGCAAAAGTAGAATTTCCAACTTACTAAGATTATGTGGAAATTCCTATGCGATATCAGTTTGGTAAGAAAAACCCAAATCAATAGTGATCATGAGCTCCATACCATAAATTAAAAATGGTGAGCACCAAGTTCAATGATGCAAGAATTCCAATGTTTTGAATATGTATAATTAATTATTATACATATTAATAATTATGTAAGGTTTATTATTATTGTTGTTGTAATAACAATGACAATAATAATAATAACAGTTATTCAAATAATAGTGAATAATAAGGAAAAAGAAGAGCATTGATGGAGTCCACAAACGCTGATCTATTGGTAAGATGTGGACCCATAAATGGCTCTTTACAAGAAGTAGTTCATGAAGCACAAAATTGGGCTAAGTTTAGAATTTAAATTAAATTGACTTTCAGATAGTCAATTTAATTTACAAAACTTTTATAAAATTACAACTATTGTTTTTAAAATGAAACTTGAAGTTTACAATATGAAAATTTTTAATAAAAAGAATATGTTATAAATTTTAAAGTTTTTAAAAGTTGAAAATAATAGTAAATAAATAATAATAATAATAATAATAAAATAATTATATTGAGCAAAGTTTTAAATACACAATATCTTTATGAGAATTTAAATACATATATACATATATATATATAGAGTTGTGAAAATAATTAATCATCGATTTTGAAGACAAACATATCAAAGTTTATTGTTTCAAAATTTAATCACAAAATCCATATAGTATGGATAAATTTATGAAAATGATTTATATGTCAAAATGAATATTGCAGTAACGCAATAATACAACAAAAAAATTATAAATCTATGTGATTATTTTTAGAGTGCAAATAAAATGCACTTTTTAAAAGTATAGTTATGTTCGTGAAAATTTTAAAGTTACAGATCAAATTTGATCTACCCGGTACTGCACGGTTTAGACTGTGTGGACCACAAGTTGTCTATAAATACAAAAAAAAAAAAAAACAGCCAATGGAATCAGCTCACGCACACTCTCTCTCTACTTTCTTTCTCTACTCTCTCTCTCTCCCCCCTCAAACACAGTCTAGAATCTGAACTCCATTTTCGACACCTCCCACACCGTTGGAAAGGTCTCGAGGAGCTGAGTCTGATGGTGTACCGTGCCACCCAAAACGTCACCAGAGGAAGCCACATGCACTGGTTGAAGCTGACAAAAAAATGCAATCTTTTCGACGTGATATCTCTTCCTTCTGAGCTCCGATCGACACGATCTTGGTGTCAACGGACTTAGAACGAAGAGATGAAGAGAATGGCACCAATATTACAGCTTGATTTTGGCCAGAGGAGGTTCGTTGGAGCAGCCCCCTTTCTATTGCCGCACCACCCCCTCGATGCTGCGGTTCATGGCGGCGTTGTGCCACACCGCCGCCACCATTGCACTCAGAGGGCGACGGGGAGTAAAACCCCTCACCCAATTTCATGCCACCGTCGTCGTTCGTCGGAGTTCCACCTCCGCCGCCTTGGAGCGACCATGAGTTAGTAATTTTGGCCATCACGCTACCGTTGAGTCAAATTGAAGGCTGGTTTATGGCCAGAAGAGGACGGGGAAGCTTTTCCCTCACCAAATTTCACGCCACAATCGCCGTTGGATGGAGAACAGCCTCCGCCATTTACCGCCTCCGTGAGCACCATGGAACCACCATTCCATGCTACGTTGAGGAGCACCAAAATGAGGGGAAATACTCAGAGGATGTCGTATAATAAAACCCCCAAGCCAATTTGGCCGAGCCATCGCCGGAGGTGGGAGATCGGAGTCTCCATTTATGCCGCCCACTTTGAGCTTTGATTTGCTACGTTAGAGGCCAAATTAAACAAAATTGACATCGCCATTGAACTCAAAAAGGTCAAATTAGGGGGGGAGGCCTGAGCCCAGCCATCAACAGAGACCAATTGCTGCCGGTCAACGTCAGTCAACGGTCGATCAACCGCCACTTCGGGTTTTTGTGATCCGAACCTCTGATCGATGATCCGAGACAGCCTCCTGACTCGTTTCGACGCTCTGAACATGATGGTGACCTCCGTTTGAGCAAATTACACTCTGATAAAAATCATCCGGTACCGATTGCACGCGGATCGAGACGACTCAAAATGCAGTAACGGAGTCCAAAATGGTGTTTTCAACAGTAATGAATCTCCATGGAGCATTCCTAGCCATTGAGGAGCACTGCTGAGGATGTTGCGTAGACTGCAAATACAACGAGATGCAACTAGACCCGCTCAGTTCGGAGTCCAGGTAAGTAGGAATCTCGCCTACAGTATGAATAGTTTAAAAATAAATTAATTTTAAATATTTTCATAAAATTTATGAAAATGCATTATCAATGATTTATTACACTGTTATATGTTATGATGTGATATGCTATGTTATGAAATGATGTGAAATGCCATGATGATGATGTGATGAATAATGTGTGATGTATGCAATATTTAAATTATATTGTTGATCACCTTCAAGACAAGCATGATTATGATTTAAGATTCAAGAATAATAAGATTGTGATGTCATGTAGTGATAAGTCATACTGCATACACACAATAATGCAAGTGAAACTTATATGAAAAGTTAAGGGTGTCGTACCAGCCTCCCGACCCACGGGGAGGTTCCATGTTAAAGAAATGAATAATCTTGGTGTCGTTGGGACCTCGCGAACCCTAACTTCCCAAGACTTGCGCACAATTGGTACGATCACCGAGCCCAAAGTAAGAGGATAAGATAAAGCTTAAATAATTAAGCATAATTCAAGTTGATAAGCAAGCATAAAATGCTCATGTATATTTTTATAAAAATGGTTTTTAATTATGTTTTGCGAGACTAATTTTCTACTTGCTGAGCGAAAGCTCATTTAAGAATGTTCATGCTGTAGGTAAGAAAATCTGTCAGCGGCACTTGATGGACAGTGGTGAGCAGCAGACGAATGGTGAAGATGGGAATGGATACCGCTCACGCAATGTAACATTTTTGCATTTTTATTTTACGAATTTATGCATGTTTTATTTTACAAAATTTCGTATGTTTACACCCTACGAAAATATGTGCACATAAATAAGTAAATAATTTACGTAATTATGCTTTAAAAACCGAGCTTGTAATTACACAATCTTGGTTTAGAGGATTTTAAAGTTTAAAGAATGTTGCAATAGACAATGCAACAAATACACGAACTATTTAAGTAAGAAAATTATAAATTTATTTAGGATTAAAAACAATTATTATAGTTTTATGTTATGTTAAGAAATGAATTTTATAAATTTGTTTCTATGAAATTACTATGAAAGTTTAAGGGAAAAGCTTTAAGAAATTAGTATCTTAAACTTAAAAGTTTAAGTCATAAGAAATTAAGTTTTGGCTGGTTTAAGAAGGTTTAATGCAACAAATGTGTGAAGTTTTCAAATGAGAAAATTATATGAGAATTTATAATAAGAAAATGTTTATATAAGTTTTATGCCAAAATAAGCAACGATTTTTATGAATATGTTTTTAGGAATTTACTATCAGGAAAGTTTAGATGAATATGCTTCAAGAATTATTATTAATATGACGATTTAAATAAACGTGTTCCAAGTAATTATTATTATGATAAGTTTTGAAAAGATTAAATTTTAAGATATCAATATGTTATGTTTAAGATGTCAAATTGTAAGTAAAATATATGAATGATTTTTAAGGAAGTTTTAAAGAGCATTTAAATGGGATTTTATTTAATATTTAATTTAAAATTGTTTTGAAAATAGTTTTATCTAAATTGAGAAATGTCCTTAAAGTAATAGTTACTAAAGAATTATCCTTATGTTTAAAAAAAAAAGTTTAAGGAAATTATTATGATTATGTTAAAACGTAATTATTATTATTACGTTATCATCACGTTGAGAAATTTTTGTTATTATGTTCGGTTTACGAAATTAAGTTTTAAGAAATAATTATTATATCTTTTAAAATTACACGTTGAGAATTCTTTATCTTCAAAAATTCACTTGTTATTAAGTTTTAGAAAAACAGTTATTAATCCTTTTAAGGTTTTATGCCAAGGATTCGATAACAAGAATCCATTTAATAAAAAAAAATTATTCCTATATTTTTGTACTTTATTCTTAAGTATGTTTAAGTTTACGACCATGTTTAAGTCAAGTGACGGCCACGTAAGTGAGGGTCGTCACAATAACTTCTTCTTTAGCTTGTAGTTGATGATATCCCAAGCACAGATCAATATTTGAGAATACTCATGCTCCTTTTAGTTGATCAAACAAATCATCAATTCTTGGGAGTGGATACTTGTTCTTAATCGTGACTTTGTTCAGTTCCCGATAATCAATACACATTCGTAATGTTCCGTCTTTCTTCTTAACAAATAGAACAAGAGTCCTCCATGGGGAATGACTTGGTCAGATGAACCCCTTGTCCAATAATTGCTTTAGTTGCACCTGAAGTTCCTTAAGTTCCCCTGGAACCATTCGATATGACGCCTTCAAAATCAGGGCCATGTTGGGCGTCAATTCGATTTCAAATGAAATCTCCCGTTTCGATGGCAAGCCTAGCAACTCGTCGGGAAACACATCAATGAATTCCCTTACTATGGGAACATTCTCTAGTCCTAACTGAGCTTCTTGACCTTTCCTTATCAAATTCACCAGATAACCGGAGCATCCACTTTTCAGTATTTTCCTTGCCTTTAACACTGAAATCATCACCTTAGGAGCTTTAGGAGTCTTCCCTAAATACACAAACTTTTCACTTCCAAAAGGTCGAAACGTAACCTTATAGTGTCGACAGTTAATCTTGGCCTTGTATTTCCCTAGGAAATCCATTCCTAGGATGACATCGTAATCTTGTA
>CAMOHE010055629.1:0-49995 GCA_946598075.1 Artocarpus hirsutus
CACCCCAAAATTTCTTAGGGACGTTGGTTTGAAAAAGTAAGGATCGAGAAACTTCGAGTATGTGACGGTTTTTGCGTTCGGCCACACCATTTTGTTGAGGTGTGTCAACGCATGAACTTTGTTGAACAATACCGTGGGATTTGAGGTATGGACCGAGAGTACAATTGAAGAAATCTCTAGCATTGTCAGTTTTGAGGATTTGAATATTGGTTTTAAACTGGTTTTGAACCATAGCATGGAAATGTTGGAAAATATGGGTGGTCTCAGATTTTTCTTTCATAAGAAATGTCCAACATAATCTGGTATGATCATCGACCAGTAACAAAAACCATCAAGCACCAGTAATATTAGGGATCCTAGTTGGTCCCCAAATATCACCATGGATGAGGGAAAAAGGATGACTTGGTTTGTAAGGTTGTGGAGAGTAAATGCTTCGAGTATGCTTTGCAAATTGACAAACTTCACAATGCAATAGATTGAGATTTTTATTAATGAATAAAGATGGAAACAATCGTTTCATGTACAAAAAATTAGGATGACCTAAACGAAAGTGCCACATCATAATTGCACAATCTTTATTTGACTAGCCAGCTGACTTAAGACTATGAACCGACCAACATTGTGTACTGACTCGATTGTTATTTGAGAAGGAGTGGAGTGATGAATTGTTCACATCAAGAAGATAGAGGCCTGCACTAAGCTCAGCATTGCCAATTGTCCTCCCCGAGCTCAAGTCCTGAAATACACAATTTTTGGCAAAGAATTTAGTTTCACAATGAAGGTCACTGTTTAGTTTGCTAACTAAGATGAGGTTACAGTCAAGATCAGGCACAAATAAAACAGAGTAGAGGGTAAGAGTGCTTGTGAGATGTATTGTTCCTGTCCCAGCCACTTTGGTGCGTGTACCATTGGCAATACGTACTGTTTGATGGCCATTGCAAGGAGAATAAGTTGTGAAAAGAGTTTTGTCACCTGTCATATGATTTGAAGCACCGGAGTCCACTATCCATGAAGAGGAGGGTGATTGGGCCACATGGAGTGCAAGATTACCCGCGCCATGTGTTGAATCAATCCCAGCATTGGTAGGCATCGAATAAGCTGAGACATTAGCTTTACTAATAAGCTGCTGGAGTAATTCTAGCTGGTCCTTGGTGAAAGGTACCTGATTGTTGGATTGAGATGGCTCAGAGAAGGCTGAGTTTCCTCTGGACTCACGTTCTCGACTTGCCTTCCAATTTGGGGGCTTTCCGTGTAGTTTCCAGCATGTCTCTTTGAAGTGGCCTGGTTTCTTGCAATGATCACACCAGGGACGTCCTTTTCGTGACCGATTATCATTGGGATTTTGAGATATCCCGCGAGAAGCAAGTGCAATAGAGTCAGATGAATATGTGTGATCCTTAGTTGCAGCAAGTGCTTAAACATTTGGGGTTGAGGAAGGATCGGAGCGTCCCAACATGACTCGCTTGCAGCTCTCCTCTCTGCGTACTTCAGAAAAAGTTTCACGTAGACTTGGCAGTGGTTTTGTCCCTAGAATTCTGCCTCGCACCTCATCAAGAGACTTATCAAGACCCATCAAGAACTTGAAGATACGTTTGGTTTCAACAATTTTTCTGAAATAAGCCCGATCCTCTGGACACTTCCATTCATGTGATTCAAATAGATCTAGCTGCTGCCAATTACGGGCAAGAGTCGTGAAATAGGTAGTGATTGAATTCTCTTCTTGTTTCAGGTCCTGAAGGATGTTCTCCACCTGGAAAAGTTCGGCTGTGTTTTCACTACTGGAGTAAGTATCACGTGCAGCGTCCCATATCTCTTTGGCTGTGGTGTAGAGTAAAAAATTCACTCCTATCTCGGTTGTCATTGAACTGATCAACCAAGACATAACAAGATTATTTTCAGCCCTCCACGTTCTGAATTCAGAATAACTTGAATTAGGTTGAATGGCTGCACCAGTGAGGTAGTCATCTCTACTTCATCCACTAATGAACATCATGATTGACTAGGACCATTGAAGATAGTTATGGCCGTTGAGTTTGTGACAAATGATGGGGATGAGACTATTTTCGGTTGCAGCCGGAGTTGATCATGGAATGATAGGAACATTAGGAGATGGATTGGATGCTGATGAGTCTCTGGAGGTTTGTTCGGATTCAGCCATGGGATGAGAGCAGATTAGGGATGATGGCTGAGAGGTTGAGAATTGGATTTTAATGCTCTGTTTTCTAGCTCGGGAACAGAGCAAAACAGAGTAGAAGAGACCAGGGGCAAGAATGAAGAATGGTGAGATAAGGAATGGACTGGGACTGACAGAAAAACTAGAGTTTGACAACCTTGCTCGGATAACATGAAGCAGAGTGATATTTAGGAGAAAAATGTGTTGTATTAAACTCAAAGAGTACAGGTGTATATATATACAAGAGAATTCGTAAATCAACTCCTAGAAAATAGGAACTACTTCACAAAATCCTAACTGAATATACAGATTATTATTCCTAGGAAATTAATCAAAAATCTAGTCAACTAACTCCTAAAAATCAGGGCATAATTATAGAAAATAAACTACTCTAATCGGCTAGTTTGTTTTCCTACAGTTTGCTATAATTTAAAGGATTAGTTAATTAATTAATTAATTACCTCTTACTTAAAGAGAAATTGTAGTAAATAACACTGTAAGCAAATAACATACTTTTAAAAATATTTAAGTACATAACATTTTTAAAATCATGTGTTTTTTTTAAACATTGAAATTTTTAATTTTATTTCTTCCTTTTTGTTCTTTTTTTTCATTTTTGTTTTTTGTTATCTCGTTGTTGTTTGGTGTTTTTCTTTATATCAATTTATGCCAAAATAAATTTTATTTTAATCTAAATAGGATATTTACTTAACATTGTTATATTTTGGTCTCTCTTTTTTTATTCCCAATAAATGATAATCTAATTCCCTCCTCTACTAATTAAATGATTAATCTACTAAATCAAGTATTTATCGGTCTATGTCATCTCCATGAACTTTTAACTAAACACACTCACCCGAATCTTGTATAAATTTCCTTACTTGAAAAAACAATGAAGGTTTCCAAGAAATCGGATGAAAATGCAGTCATGCCATCGAGTGTCTAACCAAATTAAGAATTGGTATCTAATTGGTTCGCCATCTTAGCATAGTAGGCAATGCCTAGGCTCACCAGGGACATTCGTCGGATTTTATTGTCTAGCAGGACGGCGCCTCTTTTTGAGACACATTCAGAGCTAATTCAAAGTACCATCCGGATAATTTAAGAGACGAGAGACGCTGGAATGCCACTGGTGCCAAGAAAGTGAAGTTGAGGCAACTTCCCTACTCTTGATGCAAAACTGACAGCCATCAAGGAAGAATTCAAATTTTGGTTTGAAAGTGGATTAATGCTGTTGAGTGTGACAGTAAGGGGGGCTGTCTCTGGCGTCTAACAATTTGAATCTTATGGAGTGTTTGGAATACGACTAGCCAACTCTGTTGATTCCAGTAGCAAGGACAGGTTTTGAATAAAGGAATGCCTGATCCCAGTTTGTCTTCTCTAATGTAGTCGATGATCCAATGAATACGTCATTTTTCCTTGGGAAAAAAAAAAGAAAACGAAAAAGAAAAAGATTGATATACAATAAGGGTCCGTTTGGTAAATGGATTCGAATTAATGATTTGATTTAAGTTAATATGATTTAAATTAAGATTTAAGTTAGTGACTTAAATTGTTATCCAAATGGGTATTTGAATGTGTATTTAGGCTTTAATCTAAGCATGAAATAAAATAAAAATTCGTGTTTAAAGAAGTAGTGAGAATAGTTTTTAATTTATTAACAAATCTAATAAAATTTTAATGTTAATAATCCTAAAAAATATGTAATATAGATCTTAATTTATTCCTCTATTCACTAAAAATATAATGAAAAAAGAATCATCTCAATTGAATATCAAATAAAAAAATTATAATCTTTTTTCTTCAAATATAAGAGAAAATTTTAATTTTTACTATAACAAAGATATCCGAGTATCAAAAATATAAAGGCAATGAGAACTTTAAAAACTTGAAATTCTTGATACTCAAAGGATTCAAATTTTGAAACAAACATATATCCAAAAGATTCTTGATATTTGAATTCAAATTTGAGTCTATTAACTTTAAATAATATTATAAACAAACAGACCCTAAAATTGTGCAAGCACCTAATAATCTGCTATTTAATTGAATAAAGAACTATTGTAAACTACTCGTTCGTAATCCCGCACCCCGTCAAAATTGCTGCTATTAGATTTATTTCTGGGCTTCAAAGTCCACTTGAAATCAGAATATGTAAATACAACACAGGAAATTTACAACTACAATGGAACCAGTTTAACTGCCGTTTTCCTGTTTGCCTAAATACAACAAATAACTTACAACATAAAAATGAGGTGACTGGAGCTGCCAAGTCGAGACCGATCAATGGTCCCACCACTATATTTATATGAACCAGCTTTCAAGTTCTACCGTCTTTGACAGAAAGCTCTCGCTGATCATGCTCGACGCAATTATGTCACGTAATTGCTAGTTAGTTGGTGCTTGATTTAGAATAGCTTTTGAGATTAAGCCGATTCCAGAGAATTAAAGGAAGCAAGCACATCATGCTCAAGTTGGCACTAGCGCTAATATTTGGGTCTTGATTCTCCCCATGTACGTTTGTATTTCTCTGTATATTTGAAGATTTTGTGGACAGCACGGATGCAAGCTTGTGACTGCAGAATCTAATATCTGCGCCACATCGGCCGGAGGATACTGCCTTTCAGTACATGTCTGCATATCACAAGTAACAAACATCAAGCATAACGAAGAAACGGTAGGGAAATTATTTTCTCCTCTACATATTTGCACTTGTTCAGGCTTCCTCAGGTTTTACAGTCCTTGGTAAGTTCTAATTGCTTGTGAGTTTAGAGGGGAAAATGATTGCATGGAAACGACATTAATGAAAGCATGCACAGAAGTCAAAGCCAGTGAAAGTTGAATAACAATCTAGGTGTGTGGTGAAGATTGGCTAACGACTATCACAGGGACACTGTGTGCGTATGTGCTTTGTGTTGCGTAATATAGCATACACAGTGGATTTCAAGTCTAGAATGTCTTGAATAACCTGAATCATGAGCAAAGTAGCAACACATGAAGTGATGACCTCTGACGGGACTTGTGCCTCATTCTTGTCAGAATCTGCACGTGAATTCGGAGCAGTTGAATCACCAGTGTGGACTGGCTCTGATGTAGAAGAAAGCTGCTGATTGCGATGCCCCAAATTGCCATTGACCTGGTCCTGAGGCCTATTTATTGATACTCTGGAATCTGATATCAATGACTTGTCCATGGAGTCTAGGGCTTCCCTAATCTTTGCATAGGCATCTTCCCCTTCCCGTCTTGATGAAAATGCCTGTAAGTTTGGGGTAAAGAATCTTCATAAACTGAGAAGAGATCAAATTATTTTACGTGGCGGCACTGCTACCAAAAATTATTTCTCAATGACACGGTAAGGACTGCAGATTATCTACTAAATGCAATCTTTTTTTTTCCCTAAAGGTCACAAGAGTCTTATGATAGTGTAAGTTTCCAGTTGATATTGAATGTTTGATTATGATCAAGAACATCTATAACATCATACCATGTTTTTTTTTAAAATAAAAAAAATCTCTTATCTGGCGAATTGGGGGATTTATATATATTTCCCCAAATTTTTCGTTGTCATTGAAACCCATAAATCAAATCCTGATGGTGGAGTTGTAGCTTTTAAGAATTGGAGGATTTTTCCAAAAAAATTAAACTACAAGGTATAGTATTGTAATTATCCCATTGTTTGTTCACCAACCACACTACAAAAGTTTGATACGTCGACAAGAACAGGAAAGTAAGGAGCAAAAACAATAAATAATTGAAATGTTGAAACACAAAAGAGGCACACAAAGAAAAGCAGAGGGCCTTCAAACCTGAATAGCAGCATCAACCATCGCTTGTGCTTTAATTGTTGATCCTTTAACAATTTCAATGACACTAGATCCCAAGTCTTGAGGAATGGAAAAACTATCAAATGAACCTGGAAGGACACTATGGACGCTAGAATTGGCAGGGGCTTTTAGCCAAGGAAGCAAAGCATTTCCAGGGTAACTATTACATTGCCTCAAGTCAAGCAAAGCTGAAGAAACCTGCATCCAAGAACAATTGATTAGATGCTGCTGCACACAAGTTAGATATGATAAGAGTTGTTAAAAAAAAAAAAAAGAACTGAAAAGGATATATAGTGACGGAAGCCACATGCCTGGTCACTGGCTTCCTTTAGCTGTACAAGTACCGTTGCGTAATGCTTCTTAAAAGGTTCCGAATTTTTTAAAGAGTAGTCTCCGCTATTCTGGTTCTCCAATATTTCATTGTTTGTTTTTCTAAGTTCCATCAACGATGCTTCCTATAAGACCAAACAAAGAAAAACAAAAAACAAAAAAACAAAAAAAAAAAATCAACAGGCTATATTAGACCATAAATTTAAAGGGAAACTAAACAATCGTAGATGACATTACGGTGGACAATTTTTTCTTGTTGTGAACAGATGACAAAAAGTTGAAAATACGTCACTGCAGATTTACCCAACAAAATATCTTAGAAGTCAAAAAAAAAAAAAAAAAAATCAGAAGAGGAGAGAGGGAGAACTGAAAAGGCACAAAATAAAATAACAGAACCTTCGACCCCCATTCCAATTAAATGTAAATCCCAAGGAACTAACATAATCAGATGATCAATGGAATGGATGCTAGGTTTTATAACCTTTTTGTCGAGGGCACGAGTCAGCTCAGAAATAGCTTGTATATCAGCTTCCTTTACTTGGTTATTTCCCCCCGCAAAAGACTGACCATAGCCTACCGGTTGAGCACTAACAATATCGATAGCTGCTGCTTTCAATTGCGAAATGGCATGGGTTGCATCCCCCTAAACATAATTTATTGAGTAAATTATGTTAATTCATCATAACAAGTGTTATAATTTTGTGGATAAGATAATACGTTTAACTTGAAAATCATGCATAACAATACCTCTCGTTCATGTGCTCACAGCACATATTCACATACATGTATGTACAACCCATGCAGCGGAAGGACAACTTAGGTAAAAACAAGAGAGAAGCAGAAAAAACGTGCACACTTTGTAAGGGAACACTGATTGCTAATTTGTTTAGACTACTTATCAAGGAGAGAACAATTGCTATAGATCCTTGCCATCTGCAATGGCAGGAAAAACTCTAATCACAGATTTCTCTATACACACGTACAAACATATATACACAAATATGCTTACACATATGTACATGTATACATACATAAATATATCCTAGGGATGACCCAGTCCCAGCAAGCCAGCTCAAGTTCGAACTGGAGCTGTTGCCTAACCCTACAATCCGGGGAGAGCCAAAAAAAAAAAAATCACGGGTGAGCAAATGACAGATGGATTAATGTAGAACACATTTGATTCCAAAATAAAGATGTAAAGATCAGAACAAGGTCAACATATAAAGAAAGGACTACTAAATAGTAAACTCGCAGTGGACCTTGATGGCCAAACAAAGTTTTGAGAAAAACAGAACTGAAGAGAGGCGTTTAGTAAGCATTCTGACCTTTACATGCTTTCCCGAGGTACTCATGGGACTCTGTGCTTTCTCCAGATGGCCACCTGAAGCAAACATCATGGGCCCAGGAAAGTTAAGACTCCCATTCATTTGTGGCTCCTTAGATATAAAAGGAAATTTGTGGCCAGCAATATTCTGTCCCCTCAGAGCTTCTGGAATGTTATCCAATGGGTTTAAAGGCATGCAATCAACGTCCTACAAGGAAATTTTTTTGTCACGTTATTCCCTAAAAGAGAGAAATGGTGCTGCTATTACAACAGAAGTTATTAGCACTAGAAACATTATTTGCCAGAAAGAAAGAAAATAAAAATAATATATATATATATATATATAAAGAAAAGAAACAGATACCATCTCTAGAGGACCTCACCAAAGAATACGATTGAAAAGTACCTTCAACTAAATATCAAACATACTCGCATGCTACAACGAATGGAAACAAAACAACATCTCCATATCTGCTCACAATGATAACTTCCATTATTTCAGAATAATTAGATACTTATTTGGCATAAATGTCTTTCCCGTCTCTTATATCAGTTTCAACTTATTAGCCAACTCACAATGAAGTCCTAAAACGTTCGCCCAGAGTGAATATAGGAACATGATATGCAAAATCTATAAATACAAGTTCAAAAGATATTAGCCAACAAAAAAAATAATAATAATAAGAGAGAGAGAAGCAAGTACCATAACAAATTCAACGCCCATCTCAGGACAGTCAAATTGAACCCTGCACCTATCGTGATCAACTGTAAGCACACTTCCATCATGAATTTCTCTCGTTCTGGGATGAAGAGCAATTACTCGCTGTCCAACTGTTAAAGGTCTAGCTAAATCTGTGGGGAGACCTTCTCTCACACCAGTACGAAGTTCAGTATAATGTTCTCTTACAGATTCACGATATTGTTTAAGTTTCTCTCTTTCTTCAAGAAGAAAATGTTCAGAAAACCTCCGGGGTTTACCAAGGGAACTGCATTCACAAGCAACTCCTACTTCATACATGCTTTATTGAAAGCTTTACTCAAAAGGAGAAAAATATGAATAAAAAGGAAGAAAAAGAAAAGAGTGTACCTTCTTATGACACCCCACTCAACACGAGTTAGTCTTGGGATGTGCCCCAATCCTACATGGTTTAAGTACTCCTCAAACTCCCTCTTGGCAAACCAAGGGTAATCTATTGCACTATAAAACCACTCAAAGGTGACCCATCTACGCACCAAATATGATGATAGGCAACATGAAAGCTTTTCCTACAAATTAAAAGTGAAAAACATAAGTTGATTCATATAAGATTTTTTTTATCAAAATTAAAAAAAAAAAAAAAGGAGCGTTTGACTTGCCTTTGTTGAAGTGGGATGCTTGTTAACCTTCCCTTTTATTATATTCTCAGAAGACCTGATCTCCTTGGGGAAAAATGCTTGGGGTATATACATTTTTCGTCTACTTCTTTTTTTGACTGGTAAGTTAACTTCGCTTGCAGCAGGGACTTGAACAGATGATACCATTGAATCAGTTCTAGTTCCAGTCCTTTTGTAATCATTATTCAAAGAACCTTCAGCTGATGATCTAACGGATTTCCATTGTTTAGAAGGAGTAGAGGTTTGGTTGCTACGTTTTCCTTTAATCACTGCTTTACTCTCTTCTTCACAAGGGACCTACAACACATCACAAAAAAGGAGAAGAAATCACCATAGTTTCACAATGAGAAATCCAGAAAAACGCTTATACCGATAACAAACCATTTATTCAGATATGCCAATGTTTGTGAACACGTTATTTGTATTTATGCATATGCATTATTCTGAATTCTCTTAGAAAGGAAAAAAAAAGTTTGCTTTTACTACAGAAAACATTGAGAGAGTACTTTAATTTACTGTCTGCAAATTATTACAACTAATTATTCTAGAGTATGAATACAAAGTATCTGCACTTCTAGAAAAAGCTGCATACCTCAGCCTTTACAGCTTCACTTGTACTAGAATCCAAGCGAGCTTCGGCACTTGATAGCTGTAACTTGAACAAGAATTGGCTTTATCATCAGATTGACTAATAAATTGAAAATCAACTCATAAGATAGAGATGATAAACAGATGAAGATGAAATTGATATGTTATGAAGGGGAACCATTTAATGTGCACCTTTGGTACCAAGGACTTCCGCTTCCTTTTCGATGCTTTGGCGTCAGAACAAAGCTGTTGTTCCATTGCAGATACAGTATTAATACCAGCTGTTGAGTCCCTTCCAAGTTTGGACTTTCTGGAACTGGCACCCCCAACTCCAGAAATTGCACGGGTTGCCTTTTGTTTTGCAGACATGAATTTATTTCTGCTTCTAACTTGGCTTGTAGATGTATCTTCAGGTACACTGCATTTATCTTCCACATCGAGAGTAGTTTTTTCTTCTTTCAACTGGACGGATGATTCTAAATCGAAACAGATTATGATTAAAATTAGAAACCATTGGACTAAAACAAGGACTTAACCATTTGAATGGATATAGGAAAGATCAAATATCAAAACGGCTGCACCAAAGCAACAACACTAAACTCTGAATTTAACTGTAATTCAAACGTCATACAAAATCTTATACCGCACCCATCAAATTCATTTTTCTAAAACTATCATCTAAATGGTTGGAAGATATATAAATGTTAAGACCAATCTACAAATAAAATGATATGTGGCATAAAAAATTAAAAACCAACAAGTTTAGACAAAAATTGCTCACCAGAATCCATTGTGCATGGTGGCATCATGAGTGACAAATCAGCCAGCGCTTGCAGAGCATCAAATTCAGAGCTTTCAACTGCAAGATTGACAAGCAGAACACTCAATTTGTTGCAAGAACAGCTAAATTTTGAAAATGTGAACCAAAGCACAATTGGATAACTTATAGAAAACCAGTAGCTGCAAAACATGGAAATAGATCACGGTATTAAAGGTAGAAGGTTTTCACTATATATTGCATGTGTGTGCACGTGTGCATGTGCATGTGTATGCACTATATATACATGGATTTGTAAGTCTATCAAGAATTATTATCTACAGTACACCAAAACATTTCTCAATCTCTTTCTTTAATTTATGCTTCTTGTTCCCCGTAGATAGATTGTTTAGTACAATTTGAGCTATGTGAGATATATATATATATATATATATATATATATATATAAAGAAGAGGAGGGGAGGGGTCACCTCCAAAAAATAGTTTCTTGCTTCTCTTCCGTTGACCATGTGGAGAAACTCGCTCGGCTTTTGCATTTGAAACTTCAACATCAACTTTTCCTTTCAAACTGCTGACATTACCCCCTTCTTCTGTCCCACTACATGCTTCTCCACCATCATCGTCTTCAACTTTCTCTTTCTTTCTGTAAAACTTCTTCACCTTCCGATGAACCTCGACGGTGCCAACACCTTCCATATCCACCAAGGAACTAGTATCTTTTCCATAATCTCCATTTTCAGCTCCCCTGCTTCCCACACTACCTTCTAAACAGTCTTCACCCACAGAAGCATCATAAAGTCGGGCACGAGCCGGCTCAGATTGTGAGTGCTATATCACATAAACAAGAAAAATGTCAAATTATTAGTTTAGTAGGAAAGGATAAAAAGGCAGCAGCTGAAATAGTAAACTTGTTAGCACCATCCATTACTAATTTTTCCAGCTCAGAGCAGGAGAGGAGCTCACATGTTCTTGTCTTTTGTGTGGTGTGGAAACTTGGGGAGAACCTACTTTTTGTGCAGCCTCAGTCAATGCCAGTGCTGCTACATGTAAAACGTCATCCTCATTATCATGATCTGACTTTCGGTTCTTCTTAAGCGGTGAAACATAATTTTCCCAATATTCTTTCTTGTGTGAATATGAAACAGGGAAACGCGGTGTCCTCTTCCCAACTGCACGAGGCTTACTACCTAATATGAAGGCACAAAAACATAACTCCAGTATCATACGGTGAATGATTTAGTTAGTAGAATGAAACTACTTTTAAGAAATTCGCATTGAGCTAAGTTGAACTTTGAGAGCAGATAGCCAGGAAAGAGCGTGCATGCCTGTATAGACAAAATCAAACAGCCAAAGAAAAATAAAATAGCAAGTGCAACGAAAGGCTACTTGGATAGTAATCATTCAAAGTACTGCAATCATGGACATCAATTCTCTCACATTTTGTGGGCTAGTTTAGAAACTGCCACTGTGAATGTTCAAGAGAAGCAAGCAACAACAGCTGATCTCATAACTCATGTATGAAAAGTGGTTAGAAGTTGATTCAGCAAAGAAAAACCACCAAGAACCAAGATATGAATAGCCAAAAAGGGAAAAAGGAAGACCATCAAGAAAAATAACTTTTAAAATCAATTTGTGACACCCCCTTCCCTTGTCATCCAGAGACCCTGCTAGAAAAGTCATTCTAGATCCATGTTCATGATCTTCAACTTAGTCAGAGTCACAACGCACATTCACTTACCTTAATTTCGTCTTGTCCTCTGCCTCAGAAAAAAAAAAAAAACATATTCTGGTAGTTTCCTCACTTCTCTTCAATCTTTTATAGAATCTATCTAGACAAAATATGCCAACTCTTATTACTTTTTTTTTTCTGCCTCTCTTTAAAGTTTCAACCTAATTTTGTACATTCTTTACATTTATACATAATTCAACCTTTCTATCAGCTTTATTTTAAGAAGAAAAAACCAAAACTCAATAGTACATGTAATAACTTAAAATTGATCAAAATACCATAGCAAAATTCTTAATAACCTATATGAAATGGCACATTATTTTACCATCAGTCCGTTTCCTTTTTAGCAAGGATAGGCATCCATCAGCGGATGAATAAGACTTGAAAACATCTCTTGAGGTGCTAATTTGATCCCTGCCACGCTTACGTTTCTGAGGTTTCCGAGAAAAACCTGAAGCATCATTGCTCTCTTGTTCACTATCACTCGATCCCTGTAAGTTTTAAGTCATGAAAGTAAGTAGGAAAAAGATGTTTCCAAGAGATTATTCAAATGCAAGATAAAACTGTACTTGTAGTAGTTTCCACCTTAGTGTCAAAGAAAAACCAAGGTATAAATGAAAATTAAGCACTCCTATTCATGTAAATCTCCACATATAAATAATCGATTAATAGCAATAAAGATGCAAAGATGCACACTTAAAAGTCGTACTGATCTCACCAGAACATTATAGTGATCTGTCATCATTGCTATAAGGCCAATTACAGAAGCTGTCCCCTCTGGCAATGACAAGTAAGCCTAAAAACCAATATAATAAGTAAAACCTCATACATACCAGTGCATTTTTGCAACTTTTGAAGAGACAATTATCTAGCAACCATGGATAACATGTACCCGGTTCATACTGTAAAGAGCCTCCACCATTTCAACACTTCTGTTGCGCACTACAGCAGCGACCTAGAAATCCACACAAATGAAAATATGTAACTCAGGAGGGAAAAAAAATTTGGCAGAAATTGATACAACCCATCATGTGGGTGATTGGGCTACAGAGGTGGGACAATGAAGCTTAACAGTATTTTAACTAAACTCAAACAATAACGATAGTCCGGATTTTGTGCTTATCAACCCAAATTTGCACAGATAATAACGGACCCAAGAAAAGAGATATGGCATACCTTCTTCCAGTCTTTCCCATACTTCCGATATGCATCATAAAAGCGCTCGAGCTCTTCCTTGCTCCACTGAGATCCCAACTTATCTGATAGTTTTTTCTTCTACACAAACAGCAGAACACGCAACAAATGAGGACATTCATAACATCACACTCTTATGTTATCTCCATGTAAATCAAAGACGATAAAAACATAAAAGTGAACTTGGAATTACTCGTTGACTGGTTTTGCTTGAGTTCCCGCCATCTTTCTCAGGAGAAACTGAAACTAAAACACGTTGCCTGCTTTTGCTTGAGTTCCCAACATCTTTATCAGGCGAATACAAACTTATACCTGCATATCGCTTATTTGCTCGAGGTTTTTTCGTTGGAGCCATTGAAATGCAACAACGAAACCTGAAACACATCATCATCAGAACCCAATTTAGCAAAGTGAAACCATAATCCGGATCATGTATCAACTGACAATTATACAGTAATTCAAATAAAAGCTACGCTATTAACTAGGTAGAGCAGGAAAACAATTTCTTTTCTAAATTAACGATGTACAGATCAAATACTCTCGACTTTATTTCCGAGAAAAAAAAATCTAATTTTTATGTAGTTTTTGATAGATCCTGAAATTCCATTAGAGCCTACAATTCAAAAGCCCCGGGGTCAAATCAAAAAGCACCTCGAGGAGAAAAAAATAAAAATAAACATAAAAGAACAAGAAGAAGAAGAAGAAGACGACGACAGAAGAAGAGAAAGGAAGTCTTTCTTTTTTTTTCCCTGTTTTCCATTATCTTCTCGGTGCAGAACGGTTCCAGATACAGGCGACACCAGTATATATTTAAAAATAAGTTAATTTTTCACTCAATTTCTACTTTGAAAGTGAAGAAATTTCACACGAAATGTGAAATTCAAAATCAATTTTCAGCAGAAAAAAAAAGCCACTAGGATTCAAATGCCACAAACCGCTTCAAAACCGATTGCAAGTGAATTATCCACAATCGCCATCGAACTTCAACGATCGAAAAGAATCAACATCCGACAATCAGAAAAACCAAAAACCTCAAGAAATTTACAATTTTGAGGAAACAAAAAGCAAATTGAATTTAAAAAAACTAAAAAAATAGAATTATAAAAAATATCAAAATTCTGGAAATGAAAGAGCAAAAAACCAAAACCGACAAACAAAAGGCAAAATTCACACGACTTTCACCTGTCCAAACCCTAGAATCCCAGATCGGAAGCTCTCACCAGCCGTAGGGTTTCACCGGAATCCAAACTGAACCATTTCAGATAGACAGAGAGACAGAAAGACTGGTCTTTTTGAGGAGAGAGAAGCTGATTCTCGCACCAACTTTTGCAAAGAGAAAGAGTGATTAAGAGAGAGAAAGTTAGAGAGAGAGAGAGAGGCGTTGCCGCGAAACTTGAAGAAAAAAACGAGGGGAAGAAGAGGGCGAAGCCTATGGAAAATGGTTTTTTTTTTTTTTCTTGGTTTTCAGTTTTGAGTTTTGTTTTTGTGGGTTTTTTCTTTTGTGAAAAAATTTGTATTTGTTTCAGACATGTGGGAAAAGTGGAAGGAGAGGCCAAGGAGGGAGAACACGGGTTTTGTAATTGTACTATGGGTTCTTTATCACCGTTCAAGTGGACCCGTTTGTGGATCTTGGCCGTTCGACTTCGTGGCTGTTTCTGGAGTTCCCTATGGGTGATTATACCGGATTAATTTTGAAAATTTGGGATGACTACGCTGTGGAACTTAAAAAACTGACCCCAGAGGTTTTAGAAATTGTTATTCGCTCCCCATTTTTGTTGCGTCTAAGTCGTCTCGCCTGTCTGCAACGGTTTACATACATTGATATTATCATCTTTAGCCCTTCAACTTATCCTTTTTTTTGGAGGGTCCTTCCATTAAATGGGACAAATTTTTACAAACAAAAAAAACCCACAAAAATTGCAATCTCTTTTTAACCTTGCTCTTCAAATCCTTTAGAAAAGTGGTCTACTAAGGTGTCTAGGAGCATTGGCTTGAACCAAATTTATTTAAAACTACTGTACCATGTACTGTAGTATATAAAAACTTTATATAATGCTTACTTTTTCTTGACATTATAGCATATAAGAACTTTGCATTGTAACAAACAAAAGTTTTTGTTGCAACTAAGATTGCCAAACACATAGATCTTCATGATTTTAAAATGTTAATATGAGTGTGTTTGGGAATATAGTTGAAACTAAAAACTAAAACATTATAGAATATGAAAGGTTTACACTATATAATGTTTTTTGTTTTACACTATAATATGTAAGAGTTTTACACTGTAATAGTTAGAACGACGTTTTCAAACACACTAAACTTTCATTCTGTTACATTATGTTCATCTAAATTTGACTCGACATTAACTCAAAAGGTTTACACATAATTTGAACTTAAAATCTTATATTTCAAAAAATTTGATGATAAAAATCACAAAAATCTAGCTCGTTTGGTACGTGGATCCAAAACAGCTTAAGTGGTTTTGAACCTTTGAGCCTACAAAAACATGCATTTGGTATGCACAATAAAAGAAATGGTTTGAAATGAAGATGATGGTTTAAATTGGGCTAAGCTATCAAAATAAAAACTTAAACCCTTTAAAATTCTAAGGGCCCGTTTGTTTGAGGGGGGTTTGAATCATCGTGGTTTGAACTTTTGAGTTTGAAATGAAAAAGTATGAAAAATATGGTTTAAACTGAAATTCAAAATAAAATTTGAAGTCTGAAATTGAGTTTGGAAATATATAAAAAAGGAGTCAAAATACCACCTAAAGTCACTGAGACAGGTCGAGTTGCCAGCCACGCATGTGAGAGTAGCCGTTGAGTCGAGCTGGGCCGCCAGCCATGAGATATGCATGTCAGAGCTCCACAATGCCTCTCTCCCTTGCGTGTGTGTGTATCTCAGCCTAGCACATTCTCTTATTGAAGCATGTCTTTCACACGGCAATAAGGCGAGCGTCTAGCTCCATTGTACGTGTCAGCAAATGGGGGCCACTTGAGGAAAACACATTCAAGCATCTCGAAATCAAGTTGGCAGGGGTGTGATTACAGATTATGGTGGGTTTTGGGTTTCAAGTATCTTGTCAGTGGTTTGAGATTGGGCATCAACAAATGATTTAAACACCTACTCAGGTCTAAATTTGGTTTCAAAGTACTTAAAACTCCCAAATAAACGAGCTCTAAATATTTTGAATCATTTTCTACAGTGAAACTCTCATTTTTGTTTTCCTTCGTAAATCACAGTTTTTTAAATACTAATTTTCTAATGTGATATTTTATTCTCGTTTTAAATATTTACGATTTAAACGTCACTTTAAAACTAATGTTTAAACTACATAGGTTCAAAAACACCAATTTAAGACACAAAGTTCCAAACAACACTAATTTGAACTCACGCACCAAACATGTTTAAAATTTTGTTTTTCTATGAAAGTTTTTTTTTTTAATTGAGATGAGAATTTTTTCATCCCTTGCACTCTTAATGGACAAAAATTTAAGTTAAAAAGACAAAATACCCTTACACAAACGGAATTTATTTCTCAAAAATATTTCACTTGGAATTTTTTTTAAGAAAACTTTTTAAACATTTAAAAAAGATAAATTCAAGATTTTTCTTATGAAATTTTATGTTTTGTTTTTGTTTGTTTTTCTTTTTTAATGGTTAAAATATGTTTCACAAACTAGTTAAGGCTATTTTTGTATTTTTTATCTTATTTTTCATTCACAAAGTGCAAAATATCTCATTACTCTCGTAAAATATCTTATTTTTTTAGTTTCGAAAAATAGAGAGATAACTTGAGGAAAAATAAAATTGCAAGATATACGTAATTAATCCTATAAAAGTTTGTTCTGGTTTCATGTCGTTTGTGAATTAAATATCTCATTGCTCTCGTAAAAGTTTGTTACCGTTGCATGTTGTTTGTCCATTAAAATATCACGTTCTAAAATTGTAGTTTTTACAAACGAGACGTCGTTTACAACGCCACAGAATTAAGAACATGCCGGCGTCCATGTCGAAAGGTGCATGTGTGCAACAGGCCACTTCCATTTACTCCTTACTTCAGCTCCAGACGACATGTCATTACGCTTTTTACGTCTTGCTTTGTACCAACACACTCAAAAATGTATATCATCGTTTATTTATCAACTCTTTCAATATCTCTAGTTTTCATTTCTTTGAATTTCTATTCATACAAATAAATACAATTTGCTGATGAACCAAGCATTTTCCACAAGACTCCGAACTACTTGCAGCAAAAAAAATAGATATGATAGAAAAATATAACATTTTTTTGCCAAAAAAAATTACTTGATGCAAGCTAATCTAGTAAAATTTTGAGTCCTTTCTTCCACTATAATCCCAAAACTCCACTAAATTTTGAACCCCTCTTTTATACAAAGCTAGTTATCTCCTCCTTTAACCCATCTCATCCTTACCAACTAGGCAGGCTAGCACCAGTTGGTTTTGAACCTATCTCTCCAGCTGGTTTTGAACCTATCTCTCGATAACACGTCTACTATTCCTGAACTCGCCATCGTTCATGTCTCTGTCGTATGCATTACGTCTTTCACCTTGATGTTTTCCAAATCCTCCATATCTAGGTCCCTTAACGTTCCTCACATCACCTCTTCCATCATTTATTCTCTGCCTGTTGTTGTTCCCTCTAAATCCTCTATCCGGATAACCTTTCAAGGATCTACCAAAATCGTCCTCATCATCTTTGAAAGAGTTCCTTCCACCGTTCCTCATCCCGTTTGATGTGAATTTTGTATCTCCGGTGAAGTTATAATTGCTCCTCCCTTTGGAATCTCTTCCTTTTCTATTGGATTCAATTTTTCCTCTAAATCCCCTATGGGAGCGTGAACTGCTTTTTTCAGATTCTGAACCAGAAAACGGACCATCATCGGAGTCAAAACTTCTTCTACGAAAATCATTAGCTTTGCCTCGCCTTGATCCAAAATTTTTATCGAGGTCGTCATCCATATCAGAGTAGAGCCCGAGTTCATCGTCAGAACCAAAACTGAGACGTTTGGAAGGACCTTTTGAAACTGATTTACCTCTACCTCGTGGTCTAAAATCAGCAACATGACTGGATTTCCACTTGGGATTAGATGAAAGCTCGCTATCGAAATCTGAATCTAGTTCGTCATCATCAGATCCAGAGAACGCTCTCCTTTTACGCGTGACCTTAGATTGCTTGTTGTAAGACAGGGATTTCGTTCTATGACGAGCATTATCTGACCCAATATTGTCTTCTGATTCAGAATGCCCTTCAAACTCAGAAAGATCATTTAAAGATACCATAGGCACTGAACTTCTATTACCAGTTTCTAACTCATAGTTGTCAACATCATCTTCTTCATCCTCAAAATCATCAAACCCAACACCAGGTCTACCAGTATAAGCATTTGAATATTCTCCATCATGCGTCCTTGGCTCTCTGCTAGCTTTCTTAAAATCATATTCAGGCCTTCCAAAATGTCCTCCTTTAGCTTGGTTATCTAACGGAGAACCTTCGCCCACAACCGTAGAATCTGCATTCTCAAAAGCAGCAACATCTGCCCCATCTGATTCATCGTCATCAAAGTCGAAATTCCATGCATTGGAAACCTCTGAACGATTAGGTGTTTTCTCCAACCTCATCCCAGGGCGGTGTTGCTTTTCTTGCATTTTGCTCTCCATAAATTCATCATGGGGGCGCTTGCAATCGCAATGAAAACATACTGTATTTCTCCGATAGTTTAAGAAGTTACACCTACCAGACAACAGAGCCAACAGTGAGGGAATTTTTTTTTTCAGCCTTAAAAAAGACTGACATAAATATTTTACATCAGTAAAGAAAACACGTACAAAAGTTGTTAAGAGGTCAAGAGCTAATACATCTCTATGTGGCAAGAAATATCAGCTATCTAACAGAATATAACTACTAAATCAATGTTATATTCAGCTCTCCTCTCATTGCACATCCAAAGTAAAAAGTTAAAATTAAACATAAAATACAAAAAATAAAAGAGAGATGGATAAAGCCCATGATGATGAAGGTTAATATTTTTTGTTGCAATTATCAGGTACTTATATTAGCCCCTATATGATTGTTCCCAAGACTAAACGTACAGAATGAAATCTTACTGAGGGCATTCCCATTCGCCAGGAAGCAGCTGTCTCTTTGGACGTTTGGCATCACATTGCAGGCATACAGTGTTCTTTGCAAAATTCATGAAGTCACACCTGATAGAAAATTAACAATTCTAAGAGATCCGATGAGCCGAAAATTTAAAAAATTTAGCAACAAACAACAAATAAGCAAATGAAAAATTAATGCATAGTTATTAAGAACTTACTACTCTAAACACAGCCTAGACTACCAGTATACAACACATTCATCATAATCCTTCAAATGCATCTCAAAAAAAAGCAACTGATCCAACTGGCATCAACATATAGTATCAAAAGGATGAAAGGTCATTAGCTCTACCAAGGTAAGCATGTATCTGCATAAACACATAATGAGGTCTACTAGAATAAAAGCAATACATTGTTGACTGCAGATATGTCTAAGAATGTATTCAGAATAATGTGTTAACCCATTATAATAGGATGGAGAGAAACGATGTTCAAAAATATTAAAATAAGTAAAAAGGTTTTCCAATCGGAAGACTGAAGTGCACCCCCTGCAATAGACCAACTAACACCTTTATCACAAGAGACAAAAGATAGGACAAGTACAAAGATGTGCTCAAGGAAACATACTTGGGGCATAGCCAATCTCCTTTTTTCATCTCAATGTCATCACGTCCAACACGTTTCCTTGGAGGTGGAGGTGGCTGCTTTACTTTTGGAGGAGGCTTTTTAATTATTGGAGGAGGAAGATTAGGATCGATTGGTACAGAACTCAACTTGACAACCTCATGAAGCAATTTACGGACTACAGTCTTCACAGATTTTTGCTTCAGAAGAGATTGGTTTAATACTGATCCATTCAGCGGATCAAAACCATATGCCAACAAAACACGCATAATATCAATAGTCCGAGCCTCATCCTCTTTTAAAGTGAGGAGATACGCTCTATCACATGAATTCCTCAAACTACAGGAACTGCAAACCTGATATAAAAATAAATATTAATTACGCAATAACCAATATGAAAAAAAAATAAAATAAAACAATATGGCAAAGCAAAAGGAAACATGAAAGAAAAAATAGAATCCTGAAATGATACTTATTTACTTTAGATAATTCAACAACATGAAGGAAGTTGTTTAAGATTATAAATTTGAAGGTTTGAACATGGGAAATCAAATTGGAACATCATGCTGTCCTAGAAAAACAAACAAAGAATGCCATTGCCAGGCACACTTATTAAGACGTTATAAGAAATTAGGAACAATGACAACGGAGCCAAAAAATAACAAAAAAGAAAAAAAAGAAAAATGTAGGAAAAGGGTTAAAGATCAAAGACAACAAAGATACGAATACTTATATAATAGACACACATAATGAGTATCAGTAACAAGTAAATAAGCAATACTCACATCTCCTTCATCAAGATTCACACGCTTCCTCAACAATTTTGCAGAAAAAACAACTTTCTTGTCTGCGCTTGGGCATCCAAAACCCACCAAAATCTGAATATCCTGTCTCGACAAGGACCTGAAATTAACTTTTCCTTTTCAGCACCTCTGAAACAAGCTGGCAGCGGTTACAACATTGTCAACCCCGCAGACCAGCACATAAATTAACAACATTGAACGATAAAGACACCAAAAATTAACACTAGTCAGAAGGAAGAAAAAAAGGGGTAAAAGCCCCCAATTACCTTACAAAGTCGATTGAAACTATATCCAATAAGCCAACACAGTTACAATCCGAGCTAAAATCTGTTCTTAACTGTGGCACCTAATATTTGAATCCTTAATCCAATTTTCGATACAAAACTACAATTCTAATTCACATTAACTTCATGATTAGGCTCAAAACTATTATAAAAGTTCCTGCTTCAGTCTCTGAGACAAATTCAATTGAAACCATTTGCTAGAATACATTTACAACCATAGCTAAAATCTTAAGCACCAAATACTCGAATTGCTTGATCAGATTTTCAACACAAAGCTACAATTTTAACTCGGATCAACTTCATGATTAGGCTCAAAACTATAACAAAAGCTCCTGCTTCAGTCTCTAAGTTCATAAAAAGCAAGAATTTTTTTAAAAAAAAATCCAGGAAAAAGGGGGAAAAAAAAACAATGTTTCTTTTTTTTTTTTTTTTTAAGAAAAACCTTATATTGATACGATTAATCAATACAAGACAAGGATGAGATATCCTCAAAAGAAGAGAGTTAAAAAAAAAAAAAGAAGCAAAAACAATGTGAACATTTCAGCAAGTTAATCAATTTGATTTTGCCCTAGTGCAATCGATTAATCCGTCTGAATTTCGCAATTATCACGGCAATGAATTGAGAAATGGAAATACAACCTCAAAATATCGAACCGGTCCTTTCCAAAATTGATACAAGCGTTCTGAACAAGCTTGAAATTCTTGAAATCCAAGCCACTAGAGTCGCCACCAGCCCTAGAATCCTGATGACGAAGATCGAACCCCAAATCCTGGATCATTTTATCCTCGTCCTTCCTCCGATGATCGAAGTAGTTCTGCTGAACCAATCTCTCCATCAGTTCGATCCACTCCGGCCATGGATGCACCAGCTCCACCTCGCTCCTGGCCTCAACTCCGAACGACGCCTCGGCCTCGCGCGTTTCGGACTCTGGCGCGACAACGATAGAGTCAGAGACGGCCGAATTCGAAATCGCCATCTCGCCATGTTTGGAGAGCTCCGATTCTTCTGGCTCCGGCTGCAGCTGAGGCTTCCTCGATTCTCGCCACGCGCGGATTCGCTGGAGCGTGTCGTCCTTCTCCGAGCGGTCTCTCTCGATGGCGTCAATTTGGTCGAAGACGAAGCTCAGGCGAGCGGAGAGCGACGACGACGGTGGAGGTTGTGAGTCTGCAGAGGAGGAAGACGAAGGTATTGGGGAAGTTGAGAAGGGTTTGGTAGTGGAAATGAGGTGAAAGACGGAAGGACGGTAGAGCTTTGGGGACGAGGATGAGAGAGAGAGGCGTCGGATGATAAGGAGCGAAATTGGAGTATGTGCCATTAGAGATAGTGAAGGAGTGAGAGACTAGGTTAGACTATGAGCTAAAACCTCATGGAAGACGTGGAGGGAGAGGACATAGGAGCTTAAACCCTAGAGTGGGCTTTTTTAGTAGGAGGGAGTGAATGGTTGGAGGAATGCCATTTCCCAAGGCCTATTATTGTTTACTTTTTTTCTTCTTTTATTTTTAATTTTTCCCTCGGTTAAAAAAATATTTAAATAACATATATTTATCTAATTTTAACTTCAAATACTTATATTGTTTATGTTTTCATATTGTTTAATGAGGGAGACCATAATGGAGTGCACATTTATCCTCCATCAATGGAGAATATTTTTTTAGCCTTTGGATTAAAAATCTATGGTCCAAAATAATCTTGTCCATAGAAACAAAGATAAGGACGACATTACTTGATTACACTTAATTTCTCAAATTTTATAATTATAAAATCACCCATGTTTTATGAAATATTACTTCTTACCCAATTAAACTCAACCACAAATTTCATTAGTTTTAGATCTTGGCCTTTAACACAAAACCCTAACATTAGATCTGAAATTTTTGAGAAAGAGCAGCTTCCCAATTCCACCTCTATCGATCTCCATCTCGGCCTCTTACCACTGTCGATTTCCACCTCATCCCTCATGATCTACAAGCACGCCGTGATCAATCTCGTATCCACCGATCTCCAGCCACTTTGATTATCCTTCAATCTCCACCCATGTCATGAATGACCTACTATGGTCGCTTGGGTCATGATTGTAGTCGATGTCCAATCACAATTTAGTTAGATTTGTCACCAAACTAAAGTAATGCTTGCAATGGGATGGATATGGGAGAGACCCAATGGGTCTAGGGCTAGATTCCGTCGTGACCTCACAACGCTGTGCTCAGCTTCGATCGCAACTTGGGCACCAATGGGCTTCACGATTGTGGTTCTAATGGCTCTATTTGTGATCGATGGTTGAGCTCTATGGCGCCATTGAAGAAGACCGGCGGCGACGGATTAAGAATGCCATAATTTGTGTTAGTTTTTGCTATTGTTTTTTGTATTGTGATGCTTATTTGTGTTTTGATAATTAATTGTTATTGGAAGTTGTATTTTGGAAGTTAATTTGTGTTTTGGAAATTAATTGTGTGTTATTATGTTATTGAATGTTGTGTTTTGGAACTTAATTTGTGTTTTGAAAATAAATTGTGTATTTAGAAGTTAATTATAGGAATTGTGAAATTAATTTGTAAAATTTATGTATGGTTTTGTTTTTTAAAAAATATAAATTTGTGTATACATTGAAATTTATATGTAATTATAGTAGTAGGTTTAATTCTAGGATTAAATTAAGAATTATTGTCATAAATTGTAAGGATAAAAAATTATTTACAAATCTATTTATAAGAAATTTGTAAAATTTAGGAGATTTTTGTAATTATAAAAAGTAGAGACTGAGAAATTGAATTTAGATAAAATAGAATGATTATTTTTATCATTATTTTTATTGTACTTAGGTTAGGATTTGATGTAAACAGGACTAGTATACCCTTAGTGCTCCATCGTTTTTAACCTATGACAAGGGATTCAACCATTGATGATGACCCCTATGAAGCCCGTCGTTGAGCCGTCACAAATCCTATCACCAACACGTGACGCTAAGCGTTAGCCACTGTGAACATCGTTGAAGCCCCCACAAACACCATCAAATCCCTATGAACCCCATTGCTGAGCCCTTGCAAAGTCTGACAAGCCCTCGTAAATGCCGACTAGCCCCCATGAACTCCATTGCCTCCCCCATGAATCCCATCGCCAACTCCCACGATTGCAATCAAAGTGGCCACAAACACCATCGAGAGTTACTGATATGTTGCCTAAAATATCTTTTTAAACGCGGACATTTGTAGTATAAAAGTGGTTGTCATATCTACAAGAAGGTGAGAATTTAAAAGATTGACAATTGAACTGTCAAAAAGGCAAGGGAGCATTACAAGTAAAATTTAAAAGAAAACAAATATTTTTGACAAATTTAAATTGAGTTTTAAAACATAATGAAGCTTTAAAAATCCTTTGCATGTTTCATAACTGGTATGAAATTTTGCATCTAAATAATAATTAACTAAAGCATTTGATTTATTGTATCTTTTCTCATAAATAACAAGCACATTAATTATTTCTATAAGTTAGCCGAAAGCGACAATATAATAAACTATAACAATGAGGGTTTTTCTATAAAAATAGAATAAATTATTGCATTAAATCCAACAGAACCTCGTTTTTTTAAATGGTTTAAGAATACATTACGTCGTGCTTAGTCGACAATAAATCAAGCATTACTAAACATTTACTATGTCAATTCATATCTATAGTGCAGGAAAAACTCAATTTAATAATTAGCTTGATTTCAACATTATTACTATTAATTATGCAATATAATTAAATTACATAAAAAAACATGACTGAATTTATGCAAGAATTGAGCAACATAAAAACTTTAACAATAATTTTAAAAAGATAGAAACATAATTTATTCTATAAAAATACAAGCATTATAGCACAAATATAGAGGTAAAAACTATACGAGATTATAACACATACAAAATTATCTCTTTATCTCATTAAACTTTTTACACTAATTTAAACATTATTTAAATATTAAAAAGTAAAGTTAGAGGAGTGCTTCCTCCGTGGGAAGAAGCAACTGGGCCGAGGAGCTCCGCTTTCAAGATGGGCTCAAGAACTAGGGAGGCTTAAAGCGTCCTTTTCAAACCCAAAAATTGACTACCATTCACACATATTTTTTTATTATCATTATTATTATTATTATTTTATTTTGTTTTGTTTTTCTTTTTTTTTTAATTGCCATCATGGGTCCCGCGGCCAACTTTGGAGAAAAAAAAAAACCCGCGGATTTCCATAAAACAATGGATGGCTTTCTTTGCAAAGACAATTTCCACGACCCCTGTTGGATGTTTTCTTGCACAATTTTTCTCTATTTTTGCCCCAGGTTCCAAATATCCTTGCAAACAGACGCAAAAAATAATTATTTTACAAATAAAGATTACCAAAAATAGTAAATAATTACATTCACTTATAAAAACTAGCATAAAACTAAAATAAATCCAAAACACAAAATCATATATACCGCTTAGATTAAGGTACCGAGCCAATTCAATTATATAGAAAACACTACTTAAGACATAAAAATATTTTTAGAAATTATTAACAATATAATAGAATATATTTATATACTCAAAACATACTATAAAACTCATTAATATTGAAAATAAAATTACAATACAAAAATTAGTGGTTTTTATCGATTGAACACAAAACAAATTATTACACATAAAATCAATTCTAAAAATTACCAAAAATATACTGAAACATAAAACACATTAAAAAATACATATTTAAACACATTTCACACTAAGACACAAAAACATTGTTTAACACAAAATGCTATTAGTTGTTGACAACGAAGGCCTAGCAAGTCTATTGTCATTTCTAAGAAAGTGGATCCCGCTTGCAGGGCTGAAAATATTAGAATGATGGAGCCACTGCCATATCGTTTAAACAAAAGCATAAATAAATGATTTTAGTTTTATGAAATCTACACTTTTACAGTCTCATTAGTTACCATTTTCGAAAGGTCGATATCCAAATGTACGACTTTTGTAGAAGGACTAGTTGAGTGTCATGTGTGTATTTTGTCCCCATGCCAAAATTTTGAATATCGATTTTATCTTTTGGTGTACCATTTTATATATTTAAGAAAATATTTAAATAGGACATATTTTAAAAAAAATACCTCTACAAGAACAAATTAAAGAAAGTATATTTATGGAAAATAATTATTGAAAGAGGAGTAAACATTGTTTAAAAAGTGACATTTGGAAAAAAAAAATATTTTGGCAAACTAATTAAAAAATATATATAAGGATCATATTAATATAATAAAGATAACACGAAGAAGCAGTTAAGTAAGGACACATTTAAAAGAAAATATTTTAATAGAAGAAAAGTGAAAAAAGAAAATGTATTTCAAAGAATCACACTTAGGAAAAAAAAGTAAAATGTAGGAATTTTGAAGGAAACACCAAATAGGAAAAAGAACGAAAAAGTAAAAGAAAAAAGAACATGAAAAGACGACAAAAGAAGAGAAAAAAAGGGAGAAGTGCCATGCAGCGAAAGGAGAATAAATGATAGAAGTTTCTTTGGCTTTATTATATTTCTATGTAATCCCAATTCTACATTCGATGCTTGACTTTGGGATGGGGTAAGCAATCCTAAGTACCCAAATAATCCTTTCATTTGGGGTATCATGGATGGAAGAAATTAGTGCGCGTCTCACGTGCCACAATTTTTGGGTGTAGCTTAATTTGAGTTATGAGTTTTTTTTGCCATGTAGTTAAAATGGAAGAGAGAGAGAAGCCACTGGCCTTGCCCGCTCGTCGTCGATGCCATCTTGCTGTAGAGAAGCCACCGCCACCGCCACCACCATAAAGTTGAAATCGCCATAAGGTCCACCACTCTCAGTGACGTGAGATCTCTTCGCAAGGCTGATACGTCGTTGTTTGAAGCCCTTATGTTGGTGGCCACATGTGATATCCTCTGTGCGTGATCTCCCTTGCACCTCAGTAGACACTTCATGCGCGAGATCTCTTCCGCCACAGGCGGGGAGATATATGGAGATCTCCAATGGAGGACATAAGGCGGCAAAATATTCTAACGATGGACATATGAAGGACATCTCTGCGGTTCCCTTGCGCCAATTTTTTTTTTTTTACTCTTATATTTTGTGGATTTGGTCAACCTTTTTGCTTATATTTTATGATTTTGATGGATTTTTGTATTTTTAAAGTATCATGTCGACGATGATAATTCCTGTTGTTGCCATTACCGACGGTATCTGGTGGACGCCCGCGGTTGCCAACCAATAACATGGTGGATGTTGGTAACGTTATCACGTTGGATACTGGCCGGTAACAGTCAGTATCACAGCTATTATTAGCCAATATTACAGTGGGGAGTAAATTAGTAGCCGTGGTCACCGATCTATTTAAAAAGTGACAATGGAGTTTTAATTTTTTTTTTTGGCTAAAACTTCCTCAAACTCAAAGAAAAAAAAAAAAAAGGTGCAAAAGGACTAATTTAAGGAATGTCAGTTAAGTTAGTACTTTTGCACCATTTTTTTTTTGTGTTTGTGGTCATTGCAACTAAAAAAATTAGGACCCAATTATCGCCTTTTAAATATATCGAGAACAATTTAGGTAATTTACTCTACCATCAAGAATTATTTTAAAAACAATACTCGTAAAAATGTATTGTATTATTTGCATGCTGAGTAACAATTAACTAAGATCCGCCTATAAAATAACCCGCCACGTTTTCAACTAGTTCTTGTAAAAAGCTCTTAAAAAACGTCATTTTGAAATTAGATAATTAATCCAATACCGCTCTGACATCATATTCACTCATGCCGCTTCTCTCACTTCCTTTGCAATGCGTCATTTAATAAAAAAAAAAAAAAAACAATTACAATTCTTCTCCACAAACCTCAATCGGTGCTGTAAGCTTGTTTCTCTTTCTCCTATTTCTCTCTTTCATTACTCTTGACCTATATTTCTTGTTCCAGAATTATAAAGTGAATTAAAAAAAGGGTACATTTTTATTCTTGTTCTATTAAAATGAATGTTCCAGATCTATATCTATCTTCTTCTTCTTCTTCCTTTTTTTTTTTTCAAAAACTCTAAAACTATCTTGTCATCTCATCCTTCAAACGTAACCTCAGAGAAACGTTTTTAAGTAATCACAAAAAGAAGGGAAAAAATGAAGAAAAGAAAAGAGAAATCAATTATTCCAAAACTGTCGTGCTAAAGTTTCCTTGAACGAAAAGTTTTGTCACATATTTGGATAAGATAGCGGAGGACAACATGAAAACAGGACGAGCAGCTACAGAGTCTTTGGAGTTAGAACTAGAAATACATATGCACAACATGAGGCAGCTTAATATGTATGCCTATATACAGACGTATGCAGGTAATCTACCATTCTTTATACATATACATGTACACATGGCACAAAATAATCATTTTATTTTATATATACGGTAATGGGCAGAATATAAAGTGTGCCTTGTCGAGGCAATTTAAAACCACTCGACTATGCATTTTGGGTAGAGACCTTGATCGGCAGCAACAGCCGAAAGGCCTTGTAGTTCTTTCTGGACCTTACACCTATCATAGAACACAGGGCAAGCAAGTGAAGTGCACTTAACACCGCTTTCCACAAGCCAGTCCCCACCGCCACAATGTCGACATATCTGCATCAGAATTGCCAGTTAGGCAAACAGATGCAAAAAAATTTTGTGTGTGTGTGTGTAATTGGTTAAGTTGGTAATGTAACTCACAGCAGCAAGATGGTGCATCTCTCTGTCCAACCTTGCAGTTCTTCCAACAACCACAGTCACAGCAGCGGTTTTATTTTGGGAACATTGCTTGCAGAGATGCATTGAGGCATCGACCAACTCGCCACACACTATACAATGTTTTGAGAGATAGTAGTAATCAATTCGGGTTCGATGGGGATTTGAGGTGAAGAAGGGGCGTTTGGAAAATGCCTCCCGGACTGGTCGGGGCATTTCCAAGAACCACTTCTTCAAGTCAGCTCCAACAAGTCCAAATGCCCGCTGCAAAGCTGGGATTATCTGCTTGTTAATGTAGTACAGATCATTAAGTCTATAGGGTGAACCAAAAGTCAAGAGTTCCAACGGATCCACAACCATATCGACCAGACGAGCCCCAGGCTCTCCATGTATGACGACATAAGGAACGCGTTCTCCATAACGTGGCTCTGCCCTTGGATCAGTTCTCATTGCTTTAGTGGCCACTATTGCAGCTGGTGGGAGTAACGAGGAATCCCTTGTACTGTAGGTGCCTAACCGAACTTCTTTTGCAAAAACAAAATCCTGAAGAGACACCCTTCCTGACATGATTCGCTTCCATTGACGCTGCAGATATGCTTTTACCTGCGAGAATAAGGAGATGGTCATAATTACAGAGAGAGGCCAAGATCGAAAAGTTGAGATACAAGCCCCAACAAAATTGCATGAGGATCGTGATTAGATCCCTGATTGAAAATTAATAATTTCTTTCTAAAAAAATGGCAAGTATTAAACAACCCACCTCCCCAAAAATTTTTCCAAGAACAGCTACACCAAGCTTTAAATTGTAATGGAAAAAAGAGCATTAAGGTCAAGTAAAAAGAAACAATACAATAGAGGGCATGTGTGTGTGTCTGTTTGCATGTATGCATGTAAAAAAAAAAAAAAAAGGCACTTGTACCTCAGAAATGTTCTGTTGTTCGAAAAAGAGTCTCAAAGACTGCTCCATTGTTTTGGAAACAGCCTCACATGTGTCCCTGCGAACAGTCTCGATTCCTTTGGCATCAAAAAAAGGTTCCTCTTGCTTAGGGCTTTCATAGCTATAACCAACATATCGCTTCTTGGTAAGGAGGAAGCATGGATGATAAACCTTTTCCATTTTAAGAGCAACTGGGTTTGGACTCATTGCGGTAATTTCAGTGGCAATCTCATTCCCAATTTTAAAAGCACCTTCAAGTGAGCGTCCTTTTAGGAGGACAAACATGCTGCACATAATGAAGCCTGTCACTGATAAGTTCTCAAGCACACAAGAAAGAATCAAATAGGTGAAATAATCATAATGAAGAATATGTCACATCTCTTAAATCCGTTCATTGCTCCCCACACCCAAACAGGCTAGCAAGATGAACTGCCACCATACACAATAATAAACAAAAGGAAGAAGTGATAAAAGTCTTGGTTAGACTCTTCTGTCTTCCCTCATTAACAACGGAAAGAAAATGCATACCTGTCAGTGTCACCATAAATAACTTTGGCTTTCCACTTTTTGTTAGCATTTACAAAGGATATGGCCCTTTCCAGAGTTCTACGACCACACTGAACAATACTATCTGCAAGCTCTGCACAAGGCATGCGACCGCTAAAACCAGCAGCAGTATAGCCATATGTAACATTTGCTATTAGTTTCAACGCCAGCTGTCTTGCATTAAGTATCTAGAAAAACAAAATGTAATTTTACCCTCTGTCCTTGAAGTGCACAACATAAGCCATTACTGAAACAATATTTGCAATGAAAATATTACATCTATGAAAAAAAAATAGACACATTCATATCATCGACCAACCTGGAGAATGCAGATATCAGATTACATATACACAAAGAAACCAAACAATGAATTGTTTCTCATACAACAGCATATTGGAATACATCTAGAGCAAACAAAGAAGCTCAGGAGAAACAATATAACTAATAAATACAAGTTCAAGCTTCAGCCTTCCCTAAATAAATATTTCTATTCCTTTTTGTGTTGAGGAAATCTCTTCCTCCTTCTATTGTACACAATTTTACATCAATACAAAGTTTCTTGGTTAAAAAAAAAAAAACACATTTCTATTCCATCAAATAAGGCAGAAAATAGGAAGATAAATTACTGCCGTAGCATAAACGACCTAAGAAATGTCTTCTAATCTTTTTTCTTTTGAAACAAAAAAAAAAAGGGAAAAAAAAAGATATGAAGACATTTCTTAATTCTAAAAATGCCGGACAGAGAATCTAAGAATATAAGACAGTGCCACCACAAATATAATTCTAAAACTACACATACTCTTTGAAGAACTTGCTGTGAAGGAGACAACTTTTTCATTGCTTGTTTCACCATGATCCTAGTAGACAATATTTCCTCCAATAAGCGGGGTAATACACCTTTACGAACCTGTGTAACATTAAGAAACAAAAGTTAATTATATCCCTCCCCTGTTTCTCTCTCATGCATACGTTACTTTCCCATTTCGAGTAAAATCCTGAGCTTCTTTTGGAGCCCTAACGTGAGAGTGTGCCCCTTATTATTACTATTATTTCTTTCTGAACAATCATAACTCATGTTAGATTCATGAAGCAAATCCACCTTCAAAAATTTATGGCAAGACTGCCAAAGAAAAAGGGAAAAAAAAAAGAAAGAAAAGAATCTACTAAAGTTTGTGGAGAATCAACGTGAGATCCTGTTGCTTAACCAATGTATTGATATGCAAAAGAACAATTTGCGAGAATCTCTTAGATTGTACCAGTGATCGGGCTTAGAACTTGGGTTAAGAGAGATAGAGGGGCTACTTTAGCATTATCTATAATATCAAAAGCAAGATGGAAAATCCCCACAAGCAGTCCCAAATACACACGCACACACACACACATACATATTTAAATCAAGGAATGCAGAAAGAAAGGGAGAAAAAAAGTTGTCGTCGTAAAATATGCATGTACTTTGTACAGCTGAAGCAATACGTATGAGAGGAAAGAGAAAGAAATGAGTAGAAGTACCTTTGATGGTACGTACATAACACCATTAGGAGTAAGCAGTATTTGATCTTTTAACTTCCGCAGAATATGTGGATCTGGTGAAAATGGAGTAACGCCAAGTGTATTTGCCTTTGAAGGGGCAATGTTCCCAAGGCATGTAGAATAACAAAGGTTGTACGCAATGATCATTGATGGATAAAGAGACTGAAAATCCAAAACAACTACAGGGTCTGCATAAAAACCAGACTCTGGTTCCATTACAAGTGGCAGGCATTCCATTGCAGGTTGAGAAGCAACCTAGATAACATAAAAATTGGGCACCGATCAGTCACTTACCAATCACAATAGCAATTAATTCATAAAAGGTAGCACTTCGGTGCTTAGTATACCGAAAGGGGAAGAAAAGAAAATCAAAGTTATCATCTGCCACAATTTAGAAGAACGTAAGAGATGTAATACAAACCTGATGATTCCCAGGGGAAATGGCTAGATAATTTTGTGTATGTGCCAATCTTAGGTACATGGACTCAACACGATATTGTGAACCACGTGAGAGAACTGAGAAAAAGTCGATACCAAAAACACGAGCGAGTTCTGATGTTCGATTTATCTGCAAAAAGCAAACTCAGAAATATCACCCAGCCCAACTAAGTGACAAACAATTACGTAAAACCAAGGAAAAAGAAGTTCCTTGGAATTAACTAGGGGGAAAAAAGACCACAGCCACAGGCAGATGTAATGGGAAAAAAAGAAGCCTATACTCTATCGTTTCACTCTTCCCTAAACATTATCCATTTCTAAATAAACGATGAAACAAATTAATAAATATCTATAGGCATGACCATCCCCTCCAAAAAATGAAAAAGAAAAAAAGATTTAGTACATGCCACCAAATCGATAATGCTAAAAAAACAAAGACGTTTGACAAATCAAAGTATCTAAGCAATCCTTCCATCCTGGTATCAAGTTAGCATGGAAGATGCTTTTGATAGGGTGGAATTAACTTCTTTATACGTGTGTGTGTGTGTGTCTCAAAGCCTTTCTTACCATATCAAGTTGGTTCAGTATCTCAAGGTTCAACTTTGCTCTCTCTTTCACATATCCAATACATCGATATCTTGCTCGGTCAGGACCGCTCGAAAACCATCTGGTTAGCACCTTATAAGAAATATAGGGAATTTTTCTCCTCAATACGGCATCAGCAACTGCTTCAATTGTGTACATATTAAGCTTAAGTTCACCACGCATCAATCGCCAAACATTAAGGACAATTCTACCACCAACATGAACACCACTACCATGAGTTCGTCCCCACTCATCCCCAATTATTGCATCTTCCAATACAACAGCATCAGCACTTACTGAATTGGAAATTATGTTATCTAGGAGTCCTTTCTCAGGAATTTCTGAATCTGTAGCAGCAATCTTAGTTTCACATGGCGTCTGAGATATGCTGTTGAGTAAACCTATACCAAGATAAGAAGCCCGTTCTGCCAAAAAACCAAGCGAACCACCTTGAACATCCCAACCCATCAAAATATCTGGGTCAAGTGAACATACAAACTTTATAAAGTGATCAAACAAGGACTTCTCGTCATAAAAAATCAACACATTGCAGCCAGTAATTCCATCGAGATTCCTGAAAGTGGATAGAGATAACAATCAGAGGCAATTCAAATCTAATCTTCAGTAATAGATTGTAGAGAAGTACTGGTGCTCGAATATATCCATCTTATTATTGAGTTATTCTAGACAATCCTTAATGCTTGTAACCCACACGAATCCACTTATTCTCAAAATGCCTATACAAAACAAACATATAATCCATACCTCGGACAATTTTCAGCTTTACTGTGCAAAAGCACGTGGAGTTCAACATCAACGTCACTATCATTATGAACAGCAAGACTTATTATATTGATGGCATCAAACCGAGGATCAGGTCGAAGATCTCCTCTAGAGGCTGCTTGAACCTATCACCATTTTCACATTCTAATTGGACCAATGTCACATATATAAATGCTTCTAATGGTCAAAACTCTGGAGGAGACTCGAAATATTAATAACAAGAATAAAACAAAACAAATATAATGTTCTGATTAACATAAGTGGTGAAAGATATCGAATTTGAGACCACTGTTCTATTATGTTATATTAATTTGCAATAACTACAATTCAGTAAACAGAAGACAGTAGAACTAAACACACCTCTATGCTTAACAACGTCAGCTGTTGTCCACCACCAACACTTGCAGGATCTCGGAATCCAATTTGACTAAGAGGAGTAGGCTTGGATCTCCCACCTGGCCCTGAAATCTGAGAAATATCTCTTGAACAATAAGCATATGCTTTAACTTTTGCAGAATCTCCTTCCCTTTGAACCATTGCTGTCTCCTCATTACAGGGAAGGTTCCTTATGCTATCAACGTTGTAACAGTTATCTTGTGGCTCTTGTGCCTTAAGATATTGTTGAAGAGATGTAGGGCCGGATTTAGAAGAAGCCTCATTGTAATCATCAGGTGAAGAACTTGGTGAACCAGTCAGAGTACTAGAAGTTCCTGCAGTTTCTTACAATCGCCTGATAAAGAGTTCCTAATTTAAGCTTAAACCAAGAAAGCATTGAAATGTTTACCTTTGTGAGATGATAGCTTCCTCAATTCTGTATTTTCCTCCACTGAAATACCTAGGAATCCAAAACAAAAGATCAGATATTAGATTCCAGATACTAATGGCCAAACATTGAAACTTCTAGCCATAGCTTTTGTTACCAATTGACAGCCATCTTTTCACATGTTCAGATGGAGGCGGCGAAACTATAGGCGTTAACAAATATGAGTATGAGCCATCATTTTGATAGTGAGTAGGGACACCAACAGCAGCTTTTTGTTCTGAAGTAGACTCATTGACTCCAGTGCACTTGTTCCGAACTTCTGCCTCTCCTTGACAGCCCTCCGTAAAGAATGGGAGAAAATCATCCAAAGGTCTCCCTTAATTAGAGGAGAAATTTTCATCAAAAGATTATCAAAGAGTCAAAATGAGATGAATGTCAAAACTATAATCTCAGGAAAAAAGACCCTCGGAAGCTTGAATTTTTAAACCAAATAACACTTAGAGTAGAAGGAAACATTGACTCAATCACGCAGCAATTGCAAAATCCAAACCCTGACAAATTTATTCTTCAACTTCGTGAAATTCACAAAATACATTAGCAGAAGTCTCATAAAACCTCCAGAACCATCAAAAGCTATAAACTCACACTCTTCTAATATCTTCAGAGTCAAGATGTATCCAATAACCCAGAGTGTATACATCTAATAAATGTACTATATCCTCTGGAAATTGCATGATTTTTGAATTATAGAACAAAAATGTAAACGCTCTTGTATAAATTTTCTAAAATACAAAGCTTCAAGCTCTATGTCATACCAAATGCAGGAATTCTAGTCATCAGAACCAAAAATGCAAATGCCCTTACATGAAATTTTCTTAGATAGAAAGCTTCGAGCTCCTATGTCCTACCATATGCAGCAAATAGTTCCTAATTCCAAACACGCACTTCTTTCAAAATAGTAATAGTAATAGCAAACTTGGTCAAAGTAATATGCATTACTTAAGACTACTGCTGTCTAAGAATTTAAACTTAATCATGGGCATAAACAATTTAAAAGACATGCTCAATAAATGGAGGGAGTATCACGATAAAATACCATAGCAGGCTTTAAACATGAAAGAGCTTTTTTAACCAAATAACAAATCAGGCTTTTGGATTATATAAAAAACACTCTTTTCCTTAGGATTAAAAACAAGTATTAGTGTAATGAGGTTAAAAAAGCAATAAGTAAATTGGAAGCTCGACCTGATGGCCCATCATGAGATTGCTTATCTGGACAGGGAAGATGGGTAATAAAAGAATAAGAAAAAGCTTTTCTAGATGGCCTACTAATCCAATCAGTAGTAGGGGGTTTTCTGTAGAAGGTCATGCTAATTAGATCTGTATCTTGTCGATCAGCAGTAATGACTGGTGAAACATCTCCTCCCTGGCTCTGTCCACTGTTTAAAGCATTCACATTGGTTTTTGTATTTGTTCCCACTGATTTCTCAAAAGACATCTCATACTCCAATTTCCTGGAGGATCGTCCTTCAGTGTCACTCTTCATAGACAACTCATCATGCCCCACAGCAGTTGGAAAACAGCTTGAAGCAGCAACATTTGTTGGCTCCAATCTCTCATCAGCAAATGTGCTAACCTCAGGATCAGAATTCAACAACAAAACACCGAATTCTTGATTATTTTTAGAATGGCCGATAGCAGTTGCAGAGTCAGGACCACCAAGCGCAGAAAGTGAGGATCTTGTATGCACATCAGAATGACCTGTGGATGAGAAGCTCCCAGATCGAGCAGCCGCTCCACTACCAACGCTGTTCTCACTTTTATGAAAAGCAAAATTTCCACCATCTGTTGTACAACCAACTAAGGAGCTGCCACTCCTAGACAAAAGGGTGAGTTTTCCATACATTGCAGAGTCACCACCAGAATCTTTAACATCATAAACCTCATGAAGCATTGATTGTGATGCAGAGAACGATGGAGGAAAGCTAAGAGACACACAAGGCTTCTCGTTAGGCTCATCCATGGGTGACACTTGAAAATCTAAATTTCTTGGTAAGTTATTTGTATCATTTTGTTTCATTACCAAACAGGCGATTTTTGCTGGCCCCCGAGAGCTACATTCAACAGGCTCAATTCGGTGATGTCGCTTTCTCCTCATCAAGTCCCGTACAGAGCATCCAACCGGTGAAGCAGTCTCCTTCCCGTCACAAATATCAGTCTTCACATTTTTTATTGAAGAATGTTCATGTACTCCCACCTTACATTCAGACAATGGACTAGTAGTAATGGGGCCTTTAGTTTCAGTATAGAAACTTACAGATTCTCCGTCATCCTTTAACTTTTCATTCATGGAAAAGGGTAAAGAACCCCACAACAATTTTTTCCTTTTGTGCTTATGATTAAAGCTTGAGCCAGCATCCTCCACCACCTTTTTCTCAATAATAGCATCCTCCAATAATACCTGTTTCTCACAAGCCTCATCAAACTTCCTCCTGCACTCGGTTTGAGAAGAATCTTCAGTTGACCTGGCAGGAGGAGCAAAGGACAGATCGTCACCGGCACCATCCACTTGGGGAATAACTTTTCCAGATGAAAGTTTGAGACAGTGGTTATTTTTAGGAGAATCAGCTCTCTCCCTTATTCCCCTGAAGTGAGCAAAATCATCAACAGAATCAAGAATGTCCTGACACTCCTTTTGAGATTCAGTCTCATAATCCATGTTTGCTTTCTCCAACACTTCCTCAATGCTAGTTGCAGGCAAAAATGGGCTCAAAATGGTCTCACAAAAAAGTTCATCATCAGAATTTATGTCATCTGCTGCCTGAGAAGAGGCAAGCCACTTTAGAAGACCCAAGGCTTCCTTATCTGCAACCTGAAAAAATATATGATTTTAATAATACATAAAGATTAATGTATAAATTTCTTATCAAACAGGCCCTGTATTATACTATTGGGGAATAAATAATATTATTTGAAAATACTATTCTTGGCACCCCTCCTATCAGCTTAAGCTTTGGGAGAATTGGGATACTAACATGGACAATCATGTATCTAAAGGTAAGACAATCAAGCTGACTCATGCAATCCTCATTACATCTCAAAATTCTATATGCATGCTCCATTATCGGTTTCTGCAGATCTAAAAATTATGTTGAAACTTGAAACAAATCATTAATTTTTGAATTGAATCTGCAATTGTTGTCCAAACTTTGCTAATAAACATGGAGTTGAGTACTTGAAGCCAATTTTGTTGTAGTCCAAGTCCAAAGATAGGGAAAGATAACTTAGGGCCATTTGGAAACATTTCCAAAGACCCCTAGACTTACTTCACAACTTTTTTTTTAGCAGAAACCCGTGAGGAAAATAGCACAAAAGTAATTTAATACACTTTTACAGAAATCCCAAGAAGCAGGTAATAAATTGCTTCCAACAGGTGTAGGCATAGAATCTAATACACTCTAATAACACTGTTAGAAGTGTAATTTTTTTTTAGAAAAATAAACATTTTATTGCCCACAAATAAAGGCCAAAAACTGGTTTCGGACATAGTATATGACTTGTGCCATCTAAAGACTGTTCTTCCACAGTACATTAATCATGCGGTCTAAGATTTTGAAGCAAAACACACAGAAAATGTACCAAACAACATAAAGAATACTGTCAAACAAATATCAATAACATACAACATATTGTAGAAAATAGCAGAATAGTATAAAGGTATATCAGATATCAATAACATACAACAAATTGTAGAAAATTAGACATATTAAAACACTAGTTGACTAACCAAACAAAAGCATACAGCACAAAATTAGAGTCTAATTGATCAGTCAAATGTAATACTAGGTGAGAGAAGAAAGAGAAAGAAACCAAAAAAGAAAAAAAAAAAAAGAAAAGAGAAGAAATTCAATATAGTGAGGCAATTTTGTATTTCCACTAAAATAAAATAGCCAAGCGTCTGGAACTCTGAAACAGAGAGCAAAAATAAGCAACACCGCAAAGCCGCCCAAACATACAAGTGAAGGAAAGAAATGCAAAACTATGATTGATTACCTTGTTATCTAATGTCTCAATCATTCGGGATGCTGGAAGTTCATCCTTAAACGATAATTTAACATTTTTATCCCCCTCTGAAAAAGGGATTGCACCATCCGCCTCCTGTGACAACAGAGATCCAATTATGCGTCGTTCTTTGACGCACTCTGAAGGTTCTCCGACATCATTATCAAGGACATGGCCAAATCCAACCTCATTTGTCTCATTTGGTGATGATGTCATCAGCTGCACAGACCTTACATCTTTCTCTGACGGAGTTAAGCACAATGGGCTTTCTGCTACATTATGCAAGTCAACAAATTTGTTCATAAACTCTGGACCAAGTGAGAGTGTTCTTAAAACATCTTCTGGCAGTGGTCTGCTAGGATCAGAAGGTATTTCTAGCTCATGCATCCCAGTTCTTTCATGCTCCTCCTAAACTACCCAAAAGGCAAAGCAATGTCAGAAAACATGATCTAACACATTTTCGTAGCGACACAAACAACAGGTATACCTCCCAAATTGGCACAAGTGACTGAACCATTTTAACATCTGAACGAGTTTGTGATAAGGACGTATACGTTTTAAACTGCTGATTAAGAATCTCTGCAAAACCAGAAATAATCTTTTGCTTTAACCCATAAAGGGGGAAAAAAGGTAAGACATATGCTGTGATTAGTAGTGACAGAAGCTACACAAACCATCTACTGTAGCATCGCCCTCAAGTTGACAAAGACTTTGACGTTTGATGGAGTTAATCTCTAGATTTGATGAAACATCAAAATCACTAGGAGAATGCCACATCCAATCAGCTGGAACCGTGGAAGACTTCCAAACAGATGAATTAAAAGATGGGCTAGCACTTATATCTGCCTAATGCAAAGTACAGGGAAAAATTATTACAGAAACAAAAATCTTTTCGTTCAAATTTCTAAAAACCTAGCAAAAACAAGAATATTGATCAATGTGTCCAAAATCATCCAGTATGGGCAAAGGATAAAATCAACCTCAGAATCAGTAGGCGTGCATGTTGAGGGATCCACGCCCTTTCTGGATTGTTCCGCATTGTCAGATTTCTTTGGGGAGAAAACATCTGGTACAGGATGACGAAACTTCATTTTAGACAGATGTACATGACCCATCCCATATAAGTTGTAGTCGACCTACCAAAAGAAAAGCTCACATCATAAGACAGGCAAAAGCAACAATAGCAAGGAGGCTTGATGACGAAGAAAAAAGATGAAGGAAAGAAAGAATTAATAGGAGCAGAACTGATGAAATAATGATAGGAATAATCCCTCATTAATAAGCACTTCAAGAACTGATTATTTAACTAATCCAGATTACACATAGATCAGATTAACTTCATGCACAAAACATAAAAATCCACTAGAATGCTTTCATCTTGCAGGAAGCTGTTTACCAAAAATTGAAGAATAAAAGGAATGTGCGCTTCATGAGGTTGTAAACATTTATCAAGAACTTGACCACCCTGAAAAGAAAGTATTACTACGTTAAAAAAAATGACCTGCAAAGAAGTTAATAATACTTCATATTTAAAAACATAAGAAAAGAAATAATGGCAAGCCAAAGACAAATAAAGACGATGAAAAAAATATGTTATCCTGTTGGCTCCAACTTTATGGTTTCTGCTAAAACAAGTGAACAAAGTTCTAAAGGGGCCCCTACCCATCTGAAATGATATACTGTCAAAAAAGAATTTAACTAAAGGAATAGTAGATATGCCACAACACAGCAGCATGAAATAATTTGCGACAAAGAAACATAGGTGAGATGATGTTCAAGATCTCTACCAAAAGGAGATTAGCAGCACGAGAGACGTCCTGTGGGTAGTAACTTATATTTTGTCAAGGCACACAAAAATTTACCCTTGGACCATGAAAGAGTACGGGAAAACAAAAGGATACAAGTAGATCTTCACAAAGAGCTCCTCTGATGAATGATAACCATAAAACTTTTTCGCTCGGACAAGGTTGCAACCATGAACATGTTGGCGTTTCGAGCATGACTTACTTTTAAGCTGGAAAATTTCAAGCATGGTATTTTAGCACCCAAAATTTTGATATCATCCAAGCAAAAGAACAAAAAGCACATAAAGAAAATGCAAGAGTCCAAGAGGAGAGCTCAATCTGACACAATGAGGCATACCTACCTTTAATGCTTTCTCCATGGCTAGAGATATTTCAAACACGTATGCATCACCTATGCAACCAAAAAAACAGTAAAAGAGCTAAATTATTCTGTGACCCAACTCTGAAAAGAAAAACATGAACTACTACAGCAGGTGGTACACGAGTAAAAGGAGCCAAATGAAGATTAAAAAAAAAAAAAAAGGACGAAGAAGCAAGTTCCTCCAGCATAACCATGTATAATTCTATCAATTTTCTTTTTTGGACATTAGCTCAGACATATAAGATGCTATATACCTTCTTTCTCAGATTGCATATCGGGACATGGAACAAATAGATATGGAAAAACCTACAAAAAAAATTAAAGATTAAAAATATCAAGAATTAGTCAAAGTTACGACAAAGATTTATTTATTTAATTTTATATTTTTAATCCTTTTTACAAATGTATATTCCACAAGGAACAGAGATCATACGTGTAAATCAACCATGGAAATTGAAAAAAAAAAAAAAGAGAGAGAGAAGTAAAAAAGAATAATTTAATGCTTATATTAAAGAATTTGTAAAATGTGGTTGCAAAAATCTGAAAAAAAAAAAAGATAACAGCAAAATGAAGAACATAGAAAGTTATCTTACTCGATGAATGTGCAAGCAAGTTTTCTGACCAGCCGGAGTCGAGCCGTATATTCTTATAACGGGAACCTCATTCACTTTCCCGCCTAATGAAAAATTCAAAAAGAAAATTCGATTTCAAACAGAAAATTAACATACATAGAATCAAAATTTTGGTTTTAGGAATTTGAAGACCGTTAATTTACGAAAAAAACTTAAAAAAATCCACAGTTTGCAGACAATAATCAATAAATTCCACAGATTCCACTAACCCTAAACACGAACCAGAAACGAAGAAGAAAATCTCGATTCAAGCAAAATCACGGTAGACAAACAACCAAATCTTAAAAAAAAAAATAGTTGGAGGAAAATAACGAAACGGCGTCGTTTAGGTACCTTGGAAGCTACTGTAAGAGTCGTCGACGCCTGGAATCGGCGGCGCCATGTAGTGGTCGACGGCGACGATACGGAGGCTGAAGGTCTGCGAATTCGCCATCCGTTTTGCTCGAAATTACGGAAATGCCCCGGAGGACTATGGATTTGCTTATCGCTGCTGACGAGTGAGGGTACATATGAAATAAACTTCTTTGATGCTTTTTTGGAGCGAACGAAAGGAGAGATTCGTTTGGCGCAAAAACGAGAATGGGCGGTTATGTTTTGGCTTTTCCGAAAAAAAGAAAACTTGTTCCGCACTCTTTTTCAAGTTTCGCCCCATATGAAATTTCTATTTGTCATTTTGGTCCACCGGCTGCCTGCCTTGCTCGGCTTATTCTGTAAGATTTAAAGGATATTTAATATGGTGGTTAGAATTATTCGTTATAACTGTAAATACTGTATCATATGAAACCTTTACATTGTATAACTTTTTTGCATTTACAGTAACATATAAGAGCTTTACAATGTTTAGTATGGTGATTAGAATCATTGATTATAACTGTAAATACTGTACCATATGAGACCTTTACACTGTATAACTTTTTTGCATTTACGATAACATATAAGAGTTTTACAATGTTTCTAACTAGAACGTTGGTTAGAATCTAATAATACTAAGCACCCTACTAGTCAACCAATTGGTTATTGCACGATTGAACAAAAGGATAGAAGAAAAAATAATTCAATGTCGTGGGCGAACAAAAAAAAAAAAAAAAAATTAAATACTTTCTCTTTGCTTTGAAATCTTTTAAAGGGATTTACCTTTCTGACTTTGAAATTTGCTTTGCCAGTTTCTAAACAATTAGCATAGTGACATTTTAGTCGCTAATTTTTTATTTTGATATATTATTTTTTGAATTTTTGGTGTTTGATATTCTTGATCTTTACACTAAAATTGACGAATGGTTTTAAAATTTAATATAAACAATCATGTACATATTGTAGACATTAGATCTACAATTAAATATAAACAGATTAATAATCAATTTGATGTTCGCTATTTTCGAGTTTAAGCTCTCAAACCACTGTTATTAGGATTTGTTTAGCTTCTAAGAATAAGATTGAAATAATTATAGTATGAAGGTTAAATTGAGGCTGTAAATAATTAAACAATGCAAAAAAAGATAAATGATACCGCGCGCAAGATGTATAGTGGTTTACTTTATAATGAGAGCTACATTCACTATTCTTCACTATGATGAATGAATTAATAAAGATTGCAAAGTATTTGGGAGATTTGATATGAAAACATTTGTAATTTCTACAGAATTTTTGTAAGTTTTCCTCTTTGTGTGTCTTAGTGAAGCTGCTACTACCCTTTATATAGAATGCTCCATGAGATTGTGGCTTCAAGCTAATGGAAGGAGTGGCATAATAATGCTTGTCGATCTTCGTAAGGGTGTAAACATCGGACTTCTTCCCATGTCCAATTTCATGGCTTAGCATGTATTTTCTTGCAACTGCCAAGTTCTATACATCAATTCCATCGAATCGACACTTAGCAAATCCACAATAGTGAGAAATGTTTAAACACATGATGAAACGAGTAGAAACTATAATTGAACCATAACCATCGAACCAACCGACACCTTGAGTTGGCTAAGCAATGAGCAAGCAATGCTTACCATATTAATCTGTCTCAAACTGAACACTCTCATTGGACTCGATTCGCTCTGAGTGCAATTTGGATTCCTCATTTTGAGCCTTTACTGAATGATTTAGGCTTAACCAAATCGTAACCCAATAGTTAGCTCCCCACTCCTTAGTCTTAGTCGATGTAATCGATTACAAAAGTTAATTGGTCATTTCAAGCAGGTCTAATCCCTAGTTCGATAATATGTTGTCACCTTTGTACAAAACTGCGTTCACACTATAATCGTTGCCCTACCTTGGGAAAACACAAGCTTCAATCACACATTACATGTGATGCAACATGATTGGAGCATTTCAAAATATCCTTGCACCATTGATGTCAACACTTGATTGAAGAGACAACACCTCAGTTTTAGCAGAAAGTTGAAAAGATATCTTAATCTTAGTCATTAGATCATTTCCCTGAAAATAAATCCAAGCCGTCCATCATTGTCTTCAGACAATATATAAGGGATCTCACTTTCTCCTCCTTCATTCCATTCTTATTTCTACTTCGAAGTTCAAGCAGTTCCTCTCGAGTTTTCTGAGCATTCCAACCTATTTCCAAGCAAGATTTCTTTTTTTTCTTAATTTTCATGCGATTTTCTTTCCGTATATCTGGTTTTCTTGTAATTTCAAGCACTTTGATACCTTTTTTTCCTTTTTTTTTTGAGAAAATCTATAGTTTTTAGAGGTGTTTGGTTCCTGGGCATTTTAGAACTTTCAAGAACTCTTTCGAAATTCTTTGAATCTTGAATCCATCAGTCCTTTGATGTTTTTAGCCCTAGATTTTCTTCAAAATTTCGTTTGTTGTACAAAATGTCAAAGAAAACCATCGATATTAGTTTAACCTCAAGCGAAAATAGCAATTTCTAGGGTAATGATGGTGAAAGGGATGTTGATGAAAGGATCCTAGAACAATCAAGAGCCAAATAGGCTTCTCGAATTAGTGGGGCTAGAAGCAGTAGAGAAGTAGAAGAGGGCACCATCAAAGTGAAGAAAAGAAACAAACCTGCAGGTCCCTCTAGTCGAGTCGAATAGAACAAATCCCTCAAAATAAGAGTATACAAATAACCCACTAAGGGGGTCTCTTTTTTTGGTAAAAACCCAGAATCGATCCTTAAGAGTGAGGACTTATCAAACATTTGGGTTAAATAGGGGATTTTTGCTTCCATAGAAATCTGACTCCCCTTTCACGACGAGCGAGTGGATACTCAGAACGATGGCTGATTATGCATTTATACCAATGGTTGGAGCTAGGACTTCGATTGCCAATCCTTGAGTTATTCTTAAAGTTGCATCTCACTTCTAGATTTTAGTAACACAACTTATGCCAAACAAGACGTGGCTACTTCTTGCTTTAATAGTACTTATAGAAGAAGCATATATCAACTTCACAATAGCAGACTTCCTTTGGTGCTATTACTTAAAGCCCAATAATAAGAATAAGGGTCGATTCTACTTTATTTATTGGTAATCGAAGTGAATCATTGCTAATTTTGTTAATGCAGACTGGTAGTGGGAAGAAATATACCTTTTTATGTCATTCAATTGCAATTCTATCGAACTCACCACTTGATTTCCATTTCCCTTTTCATTTGGACATATTGGTGAGCTTTAGACCCTACTTTGCTAGATGCAATCATTTCAATCAATCCTTATGTTTCTTCCTTGTTTTGTAGATTACGAGTTGAACCATGTCCCTCCGAGTAGAGAACAAATCCAAGAGAAGCTTAGCACTCTTACATCTTTGGAAGGACAAACGTAGGCAAATATATCACACCCTAATCGACTCGAGAAATCATCTATTTGGAAAACCATTAGAGAAATTCCAATTGGTATCCTTATTTGTTTTCATGATCGAGTCGATTGGATTTTTGTTCGCCAGGGTACACTTCAATGGTTGTATGATTCATCAAAATACATAAGCCTTCTTTCTATCGAAGATGTTGTACTCATAGAAGCTACTATGTCATCGATGAAGGTGATGCTTCCATTGGCCAAAGAGGCGTTGAAAAGAAAAACTATAGCCAAAGCTACAGCTAAGGAAAGAAGGAAAAAGAAGAAGAAGAAAAACAAAGTAAGCGAATCCGATGCCTCAGACACTCAGAAGACCCCTCATTCGAAGCCAATAGACATTACAAATCTACCTTTACCACCTCCTCCTTTTGACATCTGGGCCCAGCCGTTCAGGAAAAGGAAAACAGTTGAGGTCGAACCTTCTCAAGTAGACAAAACCAATGCTGAAGAAATCGACGATAAGACACTTGATGTGGCTAAACATGCAAGTGTCTTACAAGACAAGGAGTCGGCATTGAAGGCTGCAAAGAGCTTCAAATTTTCCTTAAACGAAACAAAGTTTGGAGAGAAATCTCTCTCTTAGCTTCGCAACAAATCTGCAATCGTCTTTGGCTAGGTAAAATTTAAATAAGTCCTACGTCAATTTTAAGTTGTTTTCATGATTAAATATTTAACATTGTATTTCACAAGTCTTTTGATGTATAACATGTTTACAAACAAGGTTAAGTTCAAACATAAGAGGCTTACCACACTTACATGTGAGCTAGATGAGCAACTCAAGAAGGCTAAAAAAGAGAAAAAAAAAGGCGAAATCAGAGCTAGAGAAAGCATTGCAAGAGATGAAGGAAGCTGTTGGTGCATTGGCTTCATCAAATGAGAAGGTTATTAATATAACAGCAACCTTTGGTTGAAAGAAGAAGAGCTTGACAGGGCTAAAAAGGAAGTGGAAGAAAAGGGTAGTGAAGTTGCGGTAATCAAGAAACAACTCCTCGATGTCCACAGTGACTCCACCATTAGGGCGAGTCTTAAGCTATTCAAAGAGTTTGAAGAGCATCAGGATAAAAATTGGGATGTGGATGCCAAGATAGCAAAGTTAGAGGACCTTCTAGCCCTGATACTGACTTTGATGTTGAGGAGACTGATGCGGATGCAGGGCTCCCAAGGTTGCTAAAAACGAGGACTTAAAAGAGAACAAAGAGACCACTGCATAACCTCTAATCAGCTAGGGCACTTCTGATGTCACGGACTAGATGTAATTTTTTGTAGGCTTACTTTTTTAAATCTTGCTTTGTAATTTGGAAGTATTGTAGACATCATTTGCCCAATTCTGAATTGAATCTCATTTTTCTTTTTCTTTTCACGATATTTATTCTAGTATTGATTCCCTTTCAAAGTTTTATTCACTAATAATTAAACTTTAAATTCATTAGGATGTCACTTTGATCAATGGAATTCTTAACATGACTCAGTGATGCAAAATATCTAACAGTCACAATAAAATTATATTAAATAGTAATTGAGACCGAATATTTTCATTTAATATTATATTTGTCATAATAAATGTACAAATTAAGTTAAATTGAGTGTAGATGAGGTTGCTTCATAAAAAGGGTTAAGCCATGAAGATGACTTGTCAAATCAAATACTAGATGAGTAGATCGAATCTAGTGTTTGTGAGATTTGAGGCCATGAAAGCAAGTCGAATTGAACACTAGATGAGTAGATCGAATCCAGTGTTGATGTAATTAGGAGCTATAAGAATAGCAGGGCTATACAGCTGGCAAGTTGAATCGAACACCAGATGAGTAGAAGGAATCCAGTTTAGGAGCCATGAAAATGGCGTGGCCATAAAGATGGCTAGTCGAATTGAACAATAAATGAGTATATTGAATCCAGTGTTGATGTAATTAAGGAGCCACGAAATGGCGGGGCCATAAAAATGGCAAGTCAAATAGAACACTAGATGAGTAGATCGAATCTAGTGTTGATGTAATTAAGAGCCACGAAAATGGCTGGACCATAGAGATGGCAAGTTGAATTGAACACTAGATAAGTAGATCGAATCTAGTATTAATGTAATTAGGAACCATGAAAATAGCTGGGTGATAAAGATGACAAGTCAAATCGAACACTGGATGAATAGATCAAATTTAGTGCTGATGAAATCAAGGAATATGGGGCATCGAGCAAAATGGTTGTTGTAATAATAAAGGGGCTACGCTCGTTTATTGTACACGAGCTACTTGTATGCCCATGTGTAAGGATTAAGTCGGATGTAATTACATGCCTAAGTTCTTTACAACCATTACTAAAGTGACTGTTCGATTAATGCTCAGAAATTATCTCGATAAACAACCTACCGCGAAACGAGCCAAAAGGTCTTGTAAGAAACCTGAAAAAATTAAAAGAAAATTATTTAGCTTTAATAATTATAGCAAGACTAAGTATAATACTTTCTCAGATGATGGGCGTTCTAACTCTTGCTAATGGTGGAGTCGTCGAGTTTCTCCAATTTGTAAACACTATCACATACAATACCTAGGATTCCATATGGGCATTCCCAGTTAGCGACTAACTTCCTAGCATTCACCTTTTTTGTATTCTAAAAAACTTTGCACTGCACAAGTTCTCGAATCTAAAATCTTTTGATTTTTACCTTGGTATTGTAGTATTTCGCAACTGCTTGCTGATAATGACCAAGGCGATAAAGAGTTTTTTCCCTCTTTTTATTGATCAGATCTAGCGTATCTCTCATCATCTCCTTATTTGTCATTTCATTAAGAAGGAAGTAGTCGATCTAGGGGTCCTAGTGACAACTTCGACTAGAATAACTGCTTCTATGTTGTAAATAATAGATAATGAAGATTCGCTAGTTGTACGCCTTGGAGTCATTCGATAGGCCTATAGTACCATTGGGAAGTCTTCGACCAAACGACCCTTCCTTACTTCTAGCTTTTTCTTTAAGTTTTTTATGACCTTTTTGTTCGTTGCTCCGGCCTATCCAATTCCCTATGGATATCTAGGTGTCGAGAAAGTCAAGATAGTGTCCTAATCTCGGTAGAATTTCTTGAAAGAGGCGAAGATAAACTGTAAGCTATTATCAATGACAATCTCCGTAGGCACTCCAAAACTACTGATGATGTTTCTCCAAATGAATCTTTCAACATCACGTTCTTTAATATCTGCAAAAGCTTTAGCTTTAACTCATTTAGAGAAATAATCTATAAGAACGAGAAGGTATTTACTTGCCTAAGGGCTGGTGGAAACGGCCCAACTATGTCTATTGAATATTTCATGAACGGGTATGGCGAATTGATTGATGAAAGTCCTTTAGTGGGCTTGTGGATTGTTGATGCTTGTATCTAGTAACCATCATATTTTTTGACGAAATTTTTCGAATCGTTTTGCATGATGGGCCAATAATAACCCTGCCTTTTGATCTTGTTGCATAGAGATCATCCTATAGAATGATTGCCCCATGAGCCCTCTTGAACTTCTTATATCACTTGCTCAGCTTCATCTTTTCTTAGGTATCAAAGAAAAGGACCTATAATTGACCATTTGTAAAGCTTCCCTTCTATCAAGCAGTATCTTGCTGCTTGAACCTTAACTTTCTTTGCTACTTGCTTGTCTTCTAGGAGCCATCCATCATTTAAGTACATTTCGATTGTGGTCCTCTAGTCATCCCTAGGTTTGACATAGTTCATCTCTTCAGTCATTTCAATGCTGGGCCGCTTGATGTATTCTAATGGAATGACTTTCTTTTTTCTCACTTCGACGGACAATCTAAGATTGGCGAGAGCATCTACTCTTGAGTTCGACTTATGTGGTGCGTGCCTCACTTCGAACATGTCAAACTGATGCCTTAACTTGTTAACAATCTTTAAGTAAGAGATCTTCTTGTCATTCTGAGCCTCGCATTCTCCAACAACTTGATTGATGACCAAGGTTGAGTCACCTTTTATTATAAGTAGCCCCTAGTGTCTTGGGTAATTTTAACTTGATGATCATAGCTTCATACTCTGCTTCGTTATTGGTTACTCTCAAACCTAACCTGAAGCTTTGTTCGATTTCCTCGCCTGTCGATGATTATAGCAAGATCCTGAGACCTGAACCTTGTTCGTTGTTGGCACCATCAACTTGTATAGTCTACACCTTTGGCTCCTTGTTGTTGGGCTTATATGTTAGCTCTGCGACAAAATTAGCCAACACTTTGTACCTTTAAAGTGGTTCAAGGCTTATATTTAATATCAAACTATTAAGTTCGATAGCCCACTTTGTCAATCTCTCAGAGTTGCTTTGATGGTAGGAGTTTTAAGCGGCAAGCACTTTTAGCTAGTGCATGCAAGGCAACGATGGCCTAAGGCAGATAGGAGTGAAGGTGCATGTTTGACATGTATGCCCTAAGGAGTAAAAATGTAATGAGTTTTTGAAGACATTTTTATCAATAAAGAATTCATTTATTATTCATATGCCAAATCTTGTCCTCTTTACGTTCATATTTATTGAATGTATGATAAGCAAACAATAGTCTGAGACTGTCGGTCTAAACCTTTAAGAATTGGGCATATGATGGACAGATTATGCAGAAGACACGATTCTTAAGGTGACGGTCTAAATCATAAGATCCGTAATCGAGGGAATAAAGTTGGGCGCTTTATTCATGTAAAGATTGTTATGTTGTCTATATCCCTATTGGGAGATGGTTTGTCATGACCATCGGAGGTGGACTCCGTGAATAGAAACATTGGCACGTTGTCATAGGTGACGATGTGTTGGATCAGGACATAAAGTGAATTGATTTGGATTAATAATTCTGTCTTGGCAAATCGATTCACTTTAGACAATCATTTGTATTGCATCTTAATCCT
>CAMOHE010055630.1:0-84311 GCA_946598075.1 Artocarpus hirsutus
TTCATTACCATATTAAAACTGCATGGTTAGTTAATTTACATCATATAATAGATTACGAGGTTTATTATGATCATATCTCGTGGATACCATAGTTAACCATTACCAAGTTTCACACTTATACATATATACAAATATTACAATTCATCATTATTCCTATGTATCCATATTAAATAAAGTAACACTCCACTTATTGAAACCCAAATGGGCGAGCTTGGCCACCCTCCAAACATTCCGAGGGTATTCCGGTGAAGGGACATCAAGTCCCGAGTCCTCACCAAGTCGATTCCTGTACAGTGTGTTCTGGGACTTTCGACCCAAGGAAGCATCATTACCTTCCCCCTATTTTACCTTTTAGGGTATTCGTACCCAATGACGTAACCGTCGCCCTCTTCACGTCTCACCATTTCTCAATGTTCCATCATTATTTATAGAATCAATTTTCCTAACTATGCTTTCCAACTTATAACAACATATATTAATTCATTATGTTCCTCGCTAATCAATACAGGGCGAGTTTATATCATAGTTTCATATGTAATTCTCATATCATAGCAGTTCAACATAGATATATATATCTTATGGTAAAACAATCAATTTAAATTCCATAAAAACCTCACAAAAGATGAGTAATAGAATCCCTACCTTTTAAGCTTCTCAACAATCTTTTAATCTCTGAATTATTATTAACGTAAGCTCCACACACTTTTAATCCTAAGGTGTGTATAAGGACAATTAAAACTAAAGCACAATATGTAACCACATCCATAAATGAATTAAGTATAAATCTATATATTCTAGTTTCTAATAAGATTCATAAATCACTTAGGATGGTCTTGGAAAGGTTGTAAGACAATCAGGGATTAGAAGGTGAACAAAGTTGGGTTCACTATCTATAATTAGCACATGGGTTATTGAGTGGTTTACTTAAGGTAGACGAGTGGTATACTGCCACTGGTAGGTTTACTAGTTTCCAACCCGAGAATTGAAAAATTCATAGAAAATAAAATATAACTCCGATTTAGGCTCATGATAGCTCGTTGGAAAGCTTAGGATGTCTACTTTTAAAATATATAAACCAATTTATAAAATTCATTTTCATCTAATCCCAGAATTTTAAGAAATAGCTACTGCCCATAGAGATAATGCAAGGTTTATGGAATGTTAAGTTTTTCTTAAACCCAAAGCATATTATTCTCATTTAAAATTTCAAAACCATTCCAAAATAGGCAGCATGCATTATATAATCACAATAAACATATTCTTATGAGTTTTATACTAAAATCATCATCAAACTATATCTCTAGCCTTTCTTGCAATTAGTGAGGAAAACATGCATTAAATTTGAAGAAAATACATACTAAAGCCAAGTTTGAATTAAAGAAAACCTACCTCAAAACTCCTTTGAAAAACACCAAAGTTTGGGTTAAAAATTAAGCTTATATTGACTCTAAAACGACTTCAAACGTGGTTGAAAATTATAGTTGTCGTGGTTGCAAAGAGAGCTTTATACTTTGTGTCTTTAGTTGAAAATTGAAGTGAGAAAGGAGAGAATGAGAAACTAGAGAAGAGAGTGGTGATGGTTGAATAAATATGCATTAAAATAATTGAGGAGCGGGAGAGAATTAAATAAGCATTAACAGAAAATATTATCATGTCTCCCATGGAGACTTTTAGCAAATAATGTTAACATAATTGAGGGGCAAATGGGGTAAGTTGTAGAAGAAGATGAAGGAGGCATTAAAAAGGTGGTTGAGAAAACATATCGATGTTTCCTAGTAGTTGAGGTGAATTAATTCTGTCTTCAAATGATAAGAATGTTATTTAATTGAGCATTAATGTAGTGTGACAAGGTTGGTAGAAGTAAGTGATAGGTAGGTTTTAAATATTTATTACGGAGACTTAGTAAAAATACTAAAGTGACATTTTATTTATATGATTTTTATAAAAATCATACCCGTTAAAATAACGGATGTTTCATTTTCAAATTTAAAAGATACTTTTATAGTTTTTAAGAACAGATAAGTAATTTGAGAAATAATAAAAACTATAAAATATAATTTTATAATTAATGCATTTTATTTATACTGTACAGAAGTGCGGTATTTGGTTGGTGTTAGCTTGTTAAAAGGAAAAAAAAAAAGTACACAAAACAAATAAAAAAAGGGAAAAAAAGAAAAGGAATTTTGGCTGGCAAAAGCATCTCAACCTTATGCTTATTGAGTCCTCTTCTTTATCTGATTTGCTTGCTCTGTACGCTTATCTTCTCACACTACAATGTGCAACTGTTTGTCATTATTAAGAACTTTTTAATTAGTTATATGGAATATCGGTTCTAAAATCCATAATTTACCACACAAAAAATCATTGTCTTGCGCTAGTCATAAAAATGAAGAATGATCATCGCTACTTTTTCTAATCAAGCATACGAAGTTATATGAGAATTAAGATCAACGTAAAGCTTTTATATTGGAGGACACTTTTGTTTTTTTTTGTTTTTTGTAGTATGTGAAAGTTTTATATTATAGACAGTTAAACTAATTCTCCACGTAAGGGCAATGGTAATTGAGTATATTTGGTGAAGTGAACCACAAATAAGGTAGCATGACAATATCGATCATTATCGTAATGATTATATGGTAAAAAATTTGAGTGGTGGGTAGCTTTTACTTGAGGGTTTTAAATGTGAAGTTTTGTCTTGCACAATTATGTATCAACTTTTAGAGTGCATGAGAACATACCCTCACATATTCTATTGCTAGCGTCGTTGATGGGATTGAGTTTAATTACACGCTCCTTGTTGATATGTAGACCTGATAATAGGTCTTCAACAAATAGTCCAATCAATGTCTAAAGAGACTATACTAATGTTGATCTTCTCCTTCCTAGACTTTTCTTTCACTAAAAAAAAGAAATTCATAAAGTGGGTCAGGACTCGACCATGGTCAAGCCCATAATATGGGCCAATATCGGCCACTCATTTTCAAATTCATTTGTTTACTCACCAACTAATATTGAGAAATATACACTCATTTTAACTTTTAGGGTTGTTGATGATCAAAACTTATCATATAAGAATCTCTCACTTCTCACTGAGATAATTACTCATTAGAATAAATAAAACTATAAAGAAAAATAATAATGAAAACACAAGAATTTATAGTTGTTTAACTTAATTGAAGGCTACGTCTATTTTGAGGTTTTTCAGATGGTAGGTTTTATTATGAGAAAATAAGTATACAAAGAGCTTGTGCCAAGAACTAGATTTAGCTTGCTCTCTATAGCTGACCTCTATTTATAGTTCTTGGGGGTAGACTATGGCCTTACCCATTTAGTCTTATTTAAATTTAAATACATGATGATCTCTTTTCTTATTGGCTAAATGATGATATCGTGATCTCTTATATAACTTATCCCTTCTGAGTATAATGAATTCAATAGATCTTAATCACACTGTGTGTTTATTGTCATACGAGAGATCTTCTTTTTCGAATTCGCATGTAAATTGACCATTTTACTCTTCTCAAGTATTATGTGTTAACAAGCTTTTGGAATACACCAAGGTTAGGTTGGCCGAGGTCTTCTTGGGCCTTACTAGGCCCAATACCTGACTCAGGCCTAACTTAGTGACCCAACAACCAGGGTGATTCTTACTTGGCCTTTTAAACTGTTAAACTTACTTGGCCGAGGTCTTCCTGGGCCTTACTAGGCCTAATACCTAACTCAGGCCTAACTTAGTGACCCAACAACCAGGGTGATTCTTACTTGACCTTTTAAACTTATAAATTCTCACTCTGTTTTATGAATTTTGATTTAACCTTATTTATTTTTTATGTCACAATTCTTATTAAAACCATAATTAAAAAGAGGAGCATACATGGTCATCCATAAATTCTATCAAAAGAAATTAAGCGTGACAAACTTCCGTTTCTTCTGTTATTATTATTTTTTATGAAAATTTAAACAAAATTGATTAAGTGTGAGTAATTTAAGATTTAAAAAGCAAAGTAGAGTTCCTTAAAAAAAGTAAAGTAGAGATGAATTGATTAAGTGTGAGTAATTTAAGATTTAAAAAGGAAAGTAGAGTTCCTTCAAAAAAAGAAAATGTAAAGTAGAGATGACGGTAAAATTTAGGAACCACATATGAGATTAATTTCAAATAATTTTTTATTTATAAGTTCAAGCAAAAATTAATTCTTTAGAACATTGTGGGAACTTTAGTTAGACCATACCAACCAAACTGGCACACAAGTACAACGCTTTAACAGCATGTTTCGCATGTGGGAAGAAATGTTTGTGGATACCCGTGACCACTATTAGGTGGTAGCTAGCCTTGGCAGAGGCCACCTTGAGGATCAACAGCACACCTTTGACCTTCCGCAAACCAATTTTCACATGTTCCTCATTTAAAAAATGAAAAAATAAAAATAAAAAACCTTTCTTTTCAATCAATCTCACTCCGTCCAATAAAAGCCTATTTCACTTGACTTTCTCCCTCTATGTTTCTGAATTCCCCATTTCTTTCTTTTCCCTTCCTTCCAAAACCACCAGTACAGTCAGTTTCAGGGACGATGCGGTCCTCCAACTGGTTCCCTTTGATTTTAATCATTTTCATGTCTGTAACAACGCCCATACTCGCAGCTTCCTCTCTCAGCTCAGATGGGCAATCACAAATTCCCCCAAAGTTCCTTAATTTCGCCAAGAAAGCGGAGCTGTTTGATTGGATGGTCGGAATCAGGAGGCAAATCCACGAAAATCCAGAACTGGGTTATGAGGAATTCGAGACCAGTACGCTAATAAGAGCAGAATTAGACAAGCTGGGCATTCCCTATAAATACCCATTAGCGATTACTGGTGTTATCGGTTATGTTGGGACCGGAAAACCGCCTTTTGTTGCGATTAGGGCAGATATGGACGCTCTTTCTATGCAGGTACGAGTTACTATGTCGAAAGTAATTTTTCTTGAATTTTTCCATGCAAAAGAGGGTGGTCACTTTGAGACTTTAAAATGGGTCATGAATCTCTAGAGTGGAATTTTGGTTAGCCGGGAATTATGTCAAAACTGTGTCTTTTTTCTCATTTATGCACGTGAATGTGAAAGAATTGTTTGTGAATTTGATTCATTGGATTTACAGGAAATGGTGGAGTGGGAGCACAAGAGCAAAATCCCCGGAAAGATGCATGCTTGTGGACATGATGCTCACGTGGCAATGCTTCTTGGTGCCGCCAAGATCCTCAAAGAACATGAGAAAGAGTTGCAAGTCTGTCTCATGTTTTTTTACCTTCACATTTTATTTTTCTTGGACCATCTTCATTTTATAAATACTAATATTAATGTTATATTTGTTATAAAAAGGTGCAAAAATATTATATTTTATATGTGATTTTAGTTTATATTTTAATATATAATGTTATTTAAAATATCATATTTATCTTTTGTCGTAAATATTATTTTGTCATAAATATTATACATTGAAACTTATAAAAATAAGCTTTTAATGTTAAAATAATTAAAGAATAAGAATGTTATAATTATGAACAAAAAAAAAGTTAATCTATTAACCAATAATGATTAAATGTTAAATTTGTTATATACGTTTAAATTTAGTGTTCAAAATAACATTGTATTGGAAAGGTGTTTTTTTTTTTTTTTACACACTTAAATATTAAATTTGCTATTGATACATAAATTTAGCATTGCATTAGAGACGCTTTTATCTTGTTTGATAAATTTTGTTGATCCAAATTAGCAAGAAAAAGTCTAAGATGGTCTTTCCATAATGTAGTTGATAAAGGCCTAATGTCATGATTAAAATATGTTTGTTTAAATAGGGAACAGTTGTGCTTGTTTTCCAACCAGCGGAAGAAGGAGGTGGTGGGGCTAGGAAGATGTTAGATGCTGGAGCTCTAGAGAATGTTAATGCAATATTTGGATTGCATGTGGATCCTAAGTTAGCTATAGGTGAAGTGGCTTCTAAAAGTGGTCCAATGTTAGCCGGGAGTGGCTTTTTTGAGGCTGTTATAAGTGGAAGAGGTGGTCACGCAGCCCTTCCTCAGCACTCCATTGATCCAGTGCTTGCTGCTTCAAATGTCATTGTCAGCTTACAGCATCTAGTTTCGCGTGAAGCCGATCCACTGGACTCACAGGCACTGTTTTCCATTGATTCTTTTTGTGTCTTTTGTAATCAAGATTGCCTCTTTTAAGTTATTCCAATATATCTTCGACTGTGAAAGCTCAACTAACTTCGCAAATATGTTCCAACGGATTGATTCCTTATTTGGTTTCTGCATTTAACTATTGCTTTGTAATTGTTGATTAATTAGAGTTAAATTTAAATGGAGCAATTTTTACGTAGTTATTTCTGGAAATTTGACTTGTCTTGACTATAGCAATTGACTATGTCAATTTTAGTTGGTATTCCTTTCCTCCTGTTATTGCCTTGTTATTCTGAAACTTTGCGAGTTTTTCTGCATTTCTGAACACATTTTGCTCAAGAACTTCTGGAATTTACGAAAGATAACGTAACCGATTTTATATTCACAATTGAGAATACTAAAACAGAGATTATAAATCTGTAGGTAGTGACAGTTGCAAAATTTCAAGGAGGTGGTGCATTCAATGTTATTCCAGATTCCGTTTCAATCGGTGGCACGTTCCGAGCCTTTTCAAAGGAGAGCTTCATGCAACTCAGACACCGTATTGAGGAGGTAACTATAAAATTCTCTGCTTTCCTTTGACATAAGACCAAGGTGATGAGTAAAACTTACCCCGGCATTTCTCAACAACTATTTTGTTAGCGACTTGTTGACTATTCAGGAACTCAAAATACTCATGCCTTCATGCATAATATATAGATTTGAAATGAAAATTGATTCTCACACAAATGACTCTCTTCTTAGATTCTCAAAAAAAAGCTTAAATTTCTTTTAATAGGTTATAACGGGGCAGGCCTCGGTGCAGAGGTGCAATGCTACAGTTAACTTCCTTGAAAATGAGAAACTTTTCTTCCCTCCGACCATAAACCATGAAGACTTGCACGATTACTTCAGGAGGGTAGCAGGCGAAATGCTTGGCATAAATAAGGTCAAAGAAATGCAACCACTGATGGGATCAGAGGACTTCTCTTTCTACCAAGAGGTGATCCCCGGGTACTTCTTCTTTATCGGAATGAAGGACAAGTCCCTTGGAGAGCTTGAATCACCACACTCACCCCAGTTCCGAATCAACGAAGACGTTCTTCCTTATGGCGCGGCGCTTCATGCTTCTCTAGCTGCTAGCTATCTGAAAGAATTCCAACCTGCGGTTCCTCCACCAGAAGGAGAATGTCATGATGAACTGTAGTGGGTTTTGTCCCTTTTTTTTTTCAGAATGAAATTTTTATCAGTACAAAAGGCACTAAATGTTCATGGGGTATCAGGTTCTCATTCATGATTTGGGTTTCATGGCTATTTTTCAGAATTGAGTTGTATATAGTTTCTCAAATACTACTGAATCTTCGTAGTGCATGAGATTCATATCATTCTGCATTGGTTGATACTTGAACGATTTGTTAAATTAAGATCCAATATGATCACAGGATTTAGTCTTCTTTTCAGTCTCAGGAAAATCATAACGCATAAGACTCGAGATAGTAGCTGTTTGATATGGAAAACAGAAAAAGATGCAAAATGGATTGGCTTTACATAGTATAATACATGCAATTTTCAGTGTGATTTGCACTTTTTCCATTTGATTTCGAATTTAATATGACCTTGCAAGACAAATTCAAACGACCACATATTGGAGGAGCATATATGCGCATATACATAAACATATTGGAGAACAAGAATATTTTGGAGACAACACCTCTGAAAACGAAGACATCTTCTAAAACGACAATAGTGTTTGAAAATTATATGAACCAAGAAAACGACAACCTTTTTTTTCAAGAACAAAAAACAAAAGCGAAAACGAAAAGTAGTAAACAAAAAATTTTTTGACAACGACAGGTTTTCTTGAACTAATATCTTTCCAAAAAATTTGTCATTCCCAAACACAACCCTTAAATTAAAAGCTTCTCTAAACGACACCACTCAAAACTGCCATGGTACAAAAAAAGAGAAAAAAAAGTGAATTTTGGAAACGATAGTAACGTTAATGTGTAATCCAATTTCAAAACATCACAAGGTGTTAAAGAATTGATAAAATCATCATCATCATTATTAAGTATATACATAATCACTTAGAATTTATAAACAGTTACATGTGGCATCCTTAGAAGTGCCATCACAGGAAACAAAGCTATAATGAAGAGTACTTCACAGTGAGAGATACGCCCCCAGAAAAAGGGAGGAAAATTCTTATTAAATATATGTCGCAGTAATAGTGTATTCAATCAATTGGGAACTGGATAACAATCTACACTATAAATTGTACCAGGAACTTCCCCAACATGCTAAACTTGGCACTATTTTCTATACGCGATGTGATTTAATCGTCAATATCTAAGTTAGCTCATATCAAGATTTTGATATCTGATCACTTAGCAGCACCTCTATAAATAAAGAAAAACCAAGAATTTATCAAAATCCTAGAACTTCAGATGATAATGCTAACAAAGGTTCCAAAGCACTCGGAGCAAACTTTCTGGCAAAAAGGAAACAAAGTGTGGTCGGCTGGTTATTGTAAAGGCACGTTTTACTCTCAGCTATGTTCTTGAAGAAATCCTTGGTGATATCTGCCTTCCCAAAAGTAGCAGGGTGAGCACCACCTCTTGACCAGTCCACATAAGTAAGGCTTCTATTGGCCAGAAGATGCGGAGTTTCGATGGTAAGCATTGTCTGGAAGTAATGTTCATCCACATAGCATGCTGGTCTGCAGAAATCGTTGAACTTGGGGTAGTAGGTTGCATCCTCAACTATCTTAACCGCGAGCATGCGGTTAATCTCAAACCACTGAGACCCCTTGCGCCAATCGGTTAAGTTGACCAAGGGTGCCATGTTCACGTTATAGCGTCCTCTTCCATAAGGTCCCAGTTCATCAAATGACCCCATGAAGCTATAGCGGGACCTCGATATGTAGCGATAGACTATGCTGAAGTTGCTCAGAGGAATGCACGACTCGGAAGGGAGGATGAACCATTCATTTGAGACATCACGCAACGCGTTAGCTAGGAGTCTCCTCTCAGCGTCACACATGCTCATCCTTCCCCACTCGGCTATCTGCATGGAGATACAAGTGAGATATGTAAATCATCGTAGTTTCATGTACATGAGAATGAACAGAATTCGTATGCTTAGGCAAACAAGAACATAGTCCGCTCCAAAATATTTTCAAGGTACAAGCTGCCAAAATAATTTTGAAAAGCCAACTATCTAAAGTGCTCTAGTGGTGTCCATATAGTAGGAAGGAGCTACGGCATATAGTACGTAAAAATTGACAGTTGACCAAACAGTAAGAAACTGGTTGGCCCCTTATTCTGTTGCTACATACTTCCTAATTGCTATTCTTCAAAGGCTCCATTTAAGACAGATCTTGGTGAAACGGAGCATTCATTGCTACAGCCACATAGTAATGCAAATGTTATGCTTCACCAACCAGAAGTTTGATAATAGAATATCATTTAACAACCTTGAGCAATTCCCGCAATATACACAGATCTAGAGACTTGAGAAGAAAACTACGTGGCTACGTGCTCGAGTTTATTCATAAAGGGAAAAGGTTCCATTAGTCTTCATCTAAAAAGGTCATCACAAACAAATATATTTATAACAAAACGATAACAAACCAAAAACATTTTAAGAGTAATCATTCAAAAGAACAGTTCGAAAGCATTTTGGAGGAAATAAGGTCACGACTATAAGACAATTCAAACCATACCTGGCTTGGAATTTGTCTCCTGTAGAACACCGATGAAGATGAAAAATTGCCCTCATACGAAGGCATAGAATGGATGTAAATCGAGTAGAGGCCTTCGTGCCCCTTAAAGAACCGCTCCCAAAGTGGGGCCATGGGCAATGGTCCTTTTGTCAAAAACATGAAAGCAATCTTGGGAACTCTCTTAAACGGATAATGCTTAATTTTAGGCACAAATGAGGCCCTCCAAAACAGCTCCGAGTCATTCATGGTATGCAATAGCTTCGATGGAGGCCTGATCCAACCTTCTAAACTACTTGGCTCTTCAAAGCAAGGCTTGGTTATGGACTCCGCTATTACAGGCTGTGTTGGAACCACATTCTGAACTTTATAATACTTAGTTGTATACATACTGAAAACCGAAACCCCAAGACCCAGAGCCAAAAACACCAAGAAAAACTGGAGGAGTCTCAGAGGAAAGACCCGGGATGGGTTGATTCTGAGTGTAACACCGGGGTCCTTCCCTTCTTCCAATGCCATCTCAGTTTGAAGAACTCTCAATGGAAATTCAACTAAGGGGAAATGATCGAATATTGAAGAAACCCTTTTTGCATCAAAATCTCGCCCACCCACAACTCATAGTGCAAATGGAGAAACGAACTTTAGATTTAACGATCTGGGTATTTCGAATTGTTTGTGCAAACAATAAGAGTCCGTACTGAGTCACAGTCTCATTAAGACAAAGATCAATCCCAATGTGCAGAAAATCCGATATTTGAAAAGTAAGATTTTTCTGGTCAAAAAAGCAAAAATGAAATCAAATCAGAGGCTTTGAAACAGAAACAGCCACTTGTAATTTGTCAACAAAAACGGAAAAGAGTGATAATTTTTTTACCTGGTACAGCAAATTGTGGTCTAATGGCTGTTTAAGGAGCTGATATTATGCCAGAGATGTTCAAGACAAAAAAAAGGATAAGAGTGATTCCTACTTTTATCTTCTATATTGGATGGAATTTTTAGGCTTGGAAATGAGAGAAATTTAAGGGCTTTTATTTTCTATGCTTTCTCTGGATTGTGGGCGTTGGAAGATTGGTGGGAGGAAAGTAAAAAGCAAAGCAAGCGAGGGAGAGAGAGGGGGGGAAGTGCATGTGTTTGGAGGGTGGAATAACCTGGGACTTGCCTAGGACACTTGTTTATTTGTTTGTTCCTGTTTATTGGGAAGCTCTCTACTGGCTCATCACTGATCATTACCACTGATTTGAGTGCGACACTGAGTCATGCGATTTGCTTTGGCTACACGTGTTGGGGCTGTAGCTATTCTGTTTGTGTCAAATAGTCAACTTTGTCATCGTGAGACTTGCTCCATCGTTCTGATTCTCGCTTTCGCATTTATTTTTGTATATATTATATAACTTCGCGTTGATTCTCTTTCGATAATACATTATAAAATTCTGCTGGCTTGATTAGAGTTTTCTTTGAGTTTGAATTACGTCACGTGCCTATTTTTTCTTTGACAAAGTCTATAAATTTTAGAAACGTATTCAGTTAGGCAATCGACATACTCCTGTATTTCCTTTCATCATCCGCATTTAGCGAGCTTAGTCCACCTAAGTACCATTCAAAATATTACATGTGTTCAGGAGCAAATAATAGAACACTCAAGGCGTTTTCTATAGCCATCGAACAAGGAATTTATGTGGTCTTTTCGACGTGGAAATTTTGCACAGATGCTTTTCACAGATGCTTTTCTAGAGTTTTAAAACACAGTCGTAATGGGCATTTTTCTTGCTCAATAATAGAGTACCAACATTCATAGAGTTGTGGCAGGGGGTGCTTCTTCTCCATCCTCTTGGTTTTTTTTTTTTTTTTTTTGGTTTTTTGTTTTCTAAGATTAGATAGTCCGTTTAGCAAATACAGTTTGAACTACAATTTGAAAACAGACTTGGTTTGAACTACAACTGTATTGCCAAACGGACGATGAAGACATTGTTTCGGTTCGGTTAACATACAACGGACTAAATCCAGAACCGTATCCAACAGTCGGTTCGGTTTGGTTTTATTATTGAACCGAATACATAAGCTAGCTCCTTTGATCAGAACGTGGAAGATCTAATAGTTTAACACACCCACCAAGTTTAAACTCCTGAAGGCAGTTCCTGCATTTTGCACTGTTGCTCGTGCACGAGAACAAACGAACAGACACATATTGCATAGTCTTATAAGGGAAAAAAAATCACTTTGTTCTAGCACGCATTGATACGTAAATCCAAACTTCGATCACAAAGCAAGTATCACAAAAAGAGGTGGAAAAAGAACCATCAAAATAGCAAAGAAAAAAAGGACCAGGCTACTACAAGTCAAAAACATGAAACTACAGTTTCCTTGTCATCGTAACCTAGCTAGCAGCTTGACGCCATCAGAAGAAAGTTTACTTCTCTGAGGAATTGGGTCCCCGTTTCTTTCCGAATCCAACAACTGCAAATACATAAAATTTTAAAACCAATCAGCTGAATCCCAATTTACTTTCCCTGAATGTTGGAATTTATTGCTTCAATTCCTAAATTCTATCAAACTACAAACAAAGACCCACAAGAGGATAAACAAAATTCACTAAAAGCCCTAATTCGATGAGGAAAAATTTTTCCTCTTTTCCAAACATAACCAGTGTAGTCGAGACATTCAATTGAAATACACTAGAGAGAGAGAGGAGCGATAAACGTACCGGCCGTGACGAATCGCCGGTTGTACTGCATACGCTTGTAAGCCCGACCTCTGGGCTTCTTCTTCTTGTCCTGCTTCGCCACCTTAGGTGTCTGTCCCCTCACCTTCCCGGCACGCGCCAACGAACCGTGAACCTTACCTGCAACAATCCCGCCGTCACAGACCAGTCACATCGCCAATTTCACACGAATTCACAAAATTCAAAGCGAATCTAAAGAAAATGGAATTTAAAATTTTACCCATGGATGGATGGTCTCAAGAACTGCTCTTGATCGTCGAAGAAAGAGAAAGAAAGATGGAACCTTGTCGCCTGTCGGCTCTCTGCTTATATGCCCTAGCTCTGCGATTTTGGGTTTAGGGCTTTTTTTTAAGAGGACAATTTAAAGCTCGGTACATTTCGTCCACTACGCTGTCGTTTAATGCTATGTGTGAGTGAAATACCCAAAATACCCTCTATACCAAAACCCAAGCAAATATCCGGGGCTCTTGGATCCGCTTCTTTTTCGTTTTCGTTTTCGTTTTCGTTTCCCTCCCTCGGACACTTGCGGAGATAAGCATGGCGACCGTGCCGAGCCACGGCCTCCGGCACGTGTCCACCACGCGCCCATGGCTGACCAAGACCTTCCGGTTCTCGTCCACCCCATTCGCTTCTCTGGCTTCGGAGCAAGCCGAGCCCAACACGGAGCAATTGTCGAGCGACAACAACGTTAACAAGTCGAGATCGTATTTTCCGAAGCGTGGACAGACTGTGGAGCTGGTCTGCGAGTCTCTCGCTTTCAAGGGGAAAGGCCTTTGCAAGGTGGCCGATACCGGGTTCGTCGTCATGTGCGACCGTGCGCTCCCCGGTGAGCGATTCATTGGCCGCGTCACTCGCAGGAAGGGCAGCTATGCTGAGGTATGGAACTTTTCGGGGTTTTTGTTTGGCTGCTTAGAAAGTTTATGAGAGGAAAATGAGTAAATTTGGAGAAGAATTGGGGTTGTAAACTTGTAGTCGGGGTCTTGTCTATTTCATGGCTTTGTGCTGCTTTTGGCCAGCTCATGCTGTTTCTTTTATGTTGATTATGAGTACCGTAGATTGTGATGATTGGAACTTGATAAGATGTTAAATCTCGCTTGGTAATGAGTCAATGACAATCAAATTCACATCTTGATGGTGAGAAATGAGAATCCGGGTATATGGTGAAGTTGAGAACTTTGCTGCAACATGGACCAGTTTTGGTGTCATATAGAGCTTGAAATAATGGTGTGATAGAATTAAGATAAAAAGGTTTCTCTTGGGTTTTCAAAAGTGCAGGTGACTAAAGTAAAGACATTATCTCCTCATTTGGACATGGTGGTTGCCCCTTGTGAGTACGCTTCTTACTGTGGAGGGTGTAAAACGCAAAATCTGTCTTACAAGGCACAGGTGCGAGCCAAGGAGCAACAAGTCCGCGACTTGGTGATTCATGTTGGGAAGTTTTCTCAATCGGAATTGGAATCTCTAGAAATTATGAAGCCCATTGTTCCCTGCGATATCCAGTTTCATTACAGGAATAAGGTTTGTTCACACAAGTGAACCTTGTCAAAATTTTGTTAGTTCTCTTGACCTTGTGGAATATTTGTTATCATTTCTGTAATCTGTACTCAATTTATATTTTTAAAGTAGTTTGATGTTAATTACCAGAGGGGAAAAGGTTCTCTTTAATGGTTTATTTTATACAGATGGAGTTTTCATTTGGTCCCGACAGATGGGTACCTAAAGAATTGTTAGCAGAGAAAAATGAGGGGGATAAGATTAAGAACTATGCACTGGGACTGCATGCTCCTGGATTTTTTGACAAGGTTTTAAATGTCAACAATTGTTTGCTGCAAAGTGAGCCTGCCAATATGGTATTCCCTGTTTTTCTACTTGTTTTTACATGGTTATTTCTGTTTGTTGCTATTGGAGCATTGTCTTATTGGTTACTTGGGATCAATATCGTTGTATTAATCTCCATAGTTTGACGTGTATATCTTTTTCCATAGGTGCTTGCAGCCATCCAAGATTGTTGGAGAGATGTAGATTTAGGTCTCTCTCCTTATAACGTTCACTCTCACAATGGTTTTCTTAAGCATCTTATGCTGAGAACTGGGAGGTACTTTGGTTTTTTAAATGCTATGAGTATGCCAACCTTTTTTTAAATCCTTGTCACACTTGTAGTTTACTATGGATTTTCTCACTGCTAATTTGCTGATTAGTGGCCTTTTGTTTAATACTTTATCATTTCGTGGTTACAGTATGTTGTTCCTCTTTGGATTTCATGGACATCCACAGTATCATGGTAAACCCTGTATTCCTCTTGAATTAAACAGTGCTGTAATTTTCATCCCAGGAACTTGAAGACTGGTCTTCCTGAACTCATGGTTAATTTTGTGACCTCATCTTACAAGCCAAAGCTGCTGAAGCCTCTTGTTGAACGAGTTTCAGCTATCCCTGAAGTGGTTTGTTTTTCGAATTTCTAACTTCATTTTATTGTATCTTATATATTCACATGAGTGTATATGGTACTCGTTATCTTTTAGCAAGCAATATTTTTGAGTTGCTTTTAAACTACCTGGTTTCAAATCCTTTTTTGTATTTATGTATTAATTCATTTTATTTATGATTCATAGGTCAGCGTGATGAATAACGTAAATACTTCTGTTGGTAACACTTCTGTTGGGGAGGAGGAATATACTTTGTATGGGAAACCGACCATCACAGAAACCTTACGAGGGCTTACTTTTCAGATATCAGCCAATTCTTTCTTCCAGACAAATACTCGCCAGGTGTGTGATATGACAAAATTTGTGTAATATGACAAAATTAAAACTTTTGCTCATTTTTATACAACTTTTCCCATAATCAATCTCTCATTTAGTTGTTTCATACTATTGATGATGTTGAATGCACAAAATCTTAAAATCTTTTAGGCAGAAGTTCTTTATAGACTTGTAGAAGAGTGTGCTGGTCTCAGAGGAGATGGATCGGAGATTGTTCTAGACCTGTTCTGTGGGACTGGCACCATTGGTCTGACTCTTGCAAGAAGGTGATTCTCCACTTTTCATCTCATTTAAAGTCAAGTCCATCCCATTTGACAGCTTTGCATATGTTGTGTCACACCTTATATGTCAGGGTCAAACATGTTTACGGGTATGAAGTGGTTGCTCAAGCAATCTTGGACGCTCGTCTGAATGCCAACCTGAATGACATTCATAATGCTACATTTGTGCAAGGGGATCTGAATAAAATTGATGCAAGTTTTGGGAACAGTTTCCCTCGACCGGATATCGTGATTTCAGGTTAAGCAGCTAAATTGTTTCGTTTGGAAATTTTGCTAGAAAATCCAAACTTCCCTAATTAACCGTACTTAACCTTGAATTCATTGTTTGCTTTGCCCTTCCACATTGCAAATTTTGTGAGAGCATCTGTGTGTTTCTTTTTTTTTTTTTCTTTTTTTTTTTTTGGGTGCGTGTGGCCACCTTTGTTAAGATGTTTTGATCATGCAGATCCAAACCGACCAGGAATGCACATGAAGTTGATTAAATTTCTCCTAAAACTCAAGGCACCGCGCATAGTATATGTATCTTGTAATCCAGCTACCTGTGCACGTGACCTTGATTACCTTTGTCATGGAGTGGTATGTTTCACAATCTATAATTCTGAGTTCTTAGGTTGCAGCCGCATGACCTGATAATTGGTGTTATGCAGGCAGAGCAAAATATAAAAGGGTGTTACAAGCTGAAGAGTCTACAGCCAGTAGACATGTTCCCACACACCCCTCATATCGAGTGCGTATGTCTGTTGGAGCTCTGTGATGATCTCAGTTGAGGTTGCATTTCATCACTAAGGTCAAAACTTTTTCTTGCCTTCAACCATTTATTTATCTAACTTACCATTGTTACATTTCTCATTTTCCGAAGCAAAAATTCTATATCCTCCCGTATTCCTGTCAGGATGTGTGAAGATTGCAATTAAGTTGCATAATTACATGCCAATGGTAACTTGAAGTAGCAGCCAGAACCGAGAGTAGCACATGACATTGTTTAAGATTGTGACGCGGTCTGGAAAGGGCAACTACATCAGGTTGAGAGAAATGCGGCACCATTAATATCAATTCATGACTAGATTTTTCTGTTTATTATTATTGATTTTTGGCCTTGAAGTGGTTGTAGAGTCTCATTTGATAGGGGAATCGAAGAGAAGTGAGTTTTCTACACATTGGTGTTCTGTGTTGTATGAACATACATCATTTTGGTAGTCATAAAAAAAAGGGAGAAAAATGTAACCCTATTATGCATTGTTTGTTGGTAACAATAATAATTTACAGCTTTTTAATTTACGATAGGAATTTTTGCATCCTGCAAGGGTTCCTTGAAAAGAATATTACTTAAGCATCAAGACCCTATCTACATGAAAATTCTATATGGATGGGTTATGATGCCTAGTGTAGTTTTATTGTTATTATTATTATTATTATTGCTGTTGTTGTTGTCCATTTATGGTAGCATGAAGCTTGTAATAATCCATATAATATTCGTTTTATGCAAAAAAAAAAATAAAATCTGAAGAAACCAATAATATCAGTCTAAATCAAGTTTATTATTATGTTATTTTAAATTTCCAAATATCAAATTTTCTATTTACGGTGGCATTAAAACTTGTAATGATCCAGGAAATGTTCATTTTATGCAACAAATATGAAGAAAACCGGTACTGTCAATTTGATACAAGAAGTTAATAACTAGGAGGTCAAATGACATGCGGGTGGAGTGGGACATAAACTCGCTAGGTTGTGGGTTCAATTTTGCATCATATTATTAAAACATCTGACACAAGCCCATCAAAAAACAATTTTTTGACACAAGACTTTAGGATGCTCTCGTCCTTCTGTGTATGATGCAACCTGGTACGCCGTTTATAGCTTCACCAACTTGAACTAGGAAATCCATGTTGCTAGATTTCGTGCAATTAATTCCTTTTTTTTTTTTTTCTTTTGGGTCAGACGCTTGCAATTAATATATTACTTGCGAAAGCAATTAATATATTACTTGCGAAAGCATTTATTTATTCATTTAGCTTTTTATTTTCTTTTTTTTTGTTTGTGTATAATGGCATATACTTCTGTAACGTTGCAAATCTAACAATAATACAATTTATTCTGTCATTTAAAGAGGATCAATACATAATTAGTGCAAAAAGACCTCAACCCCTCACCAAAAGAAGTACAAGGGAAATATATACATATAAAAAAAAGGAAACAACAAAGAATACGCTCTTCTCCATTTTATATAGTGTGTGTGAGTGTATATATATATATCATACATATATGTATAACATCCGTAGTCATATCTGTGATTTTTCATTTCCCTTGAATCCAAGCTAATGGGCTTCAAAGGCATACTTGCCCTCATAACTTTGTGTTTTCTCCATCCCATTGAATTTGCATTTGGAGGAAACGTTGCACCTGGAAGACATAATTCAGAGTTGGTAAAGCAAAAGGGAACGGTCAAAACCATTGAGTTTTGTAGACTTTTTTATTTTTAATTTTTAATTTTTATCTGAATATTTTGCAGAGTAAAAAGGGCGAAGTGATAGATTGTGTATTTATGTATAAGCAACCTGCTTTTGATCGTCGGCTTCTCAAGGATCACAAAATAGAGGTCTGCTTTTCTTCTGATCATTCTTTTGTTCTCTGTACAATACATAAATACACATAGACATATAGCTACTTGATCATGACCATCATATGCACAAATTTGGTCAAGAAAAATTAATCCTTAGATATCATCAGTGTTTTACCGTTCTATCAACATAAAGTACTTTTTAAGACATTAGTGGTTTAAACCAATTTTGATTGAAATTATTACAACATTTAAAAGTTTTATATTATAATTTATTTTTTTACACTAAAATATACAAATATTTTATATTATAACATTCAAAAGTTTATTTAAAATTAAAAATACCAAATATTCTTTTAATACACTAAAAAGTAAATAGTGTACTTACATGGGGTGGAAATTTGTGGCTACATTTGCATCCAAGTCCAATTCAAAGTGTAGTAAAAGCAGAAAACGACAAAATAATGCTATTACAAGAACGGCATGAGAACGGAGAATGCCCAGAAGGAATAATCTCATCGTACGGACGCCAAAATCTTTTTATCCTATGAAGGGCCCCTTAAGTATGTCCATAAGTTCATTCACTGCCCCACCTGGTCATGAGGTACCACTTTAATTATCGGCTCTTTCACCAATATTTTTCTTTTCCTTCATTTTCTCATTATAAATGTCCCATTATTAATTCCCCACTAATTCTTATATTTACTCACTTTTCACTTCCACCAGAAGTACATATTTATCCTCGGTTTGACTGTAATTTTAACCACTTAATTTTTATCATAAATTTAATTATAAATAATATAAAATTTTTACATATTACAGTAACAATAAAAAAATTACTACAGTATAAAATTCTCACATGCTACAATAAAAGTGATTCTGACCATTGATTTCCACCACTCTTTCAAACATCCTATTAATAAGAAAAATAGTATGATATTTATTTGACATAATATATGCGTGTCAAAAAGTGAAACAACAAGAGATTTTATTATCTCAAATTATTGTTACACTTCCAATTTGCTTATTACTGTAATACAGATACTAACAGGTGTAGTAACAGTCGAGGATAACAAAATTCCTATGGTTGCATGCAACCATATTCTTAATGTAAGTGTTATGTTTATTATTTCACGTATGTAATTACATGGTCTTTTTTTTAAGTAAATCCTATTTTGATTTTGGTGATTGTTATTAGTATTGGCAAGTTACTTTGAAAGGTGGAATGTACTATGGAGTAAACGCAACGTTCAACGTATGGACTCCAACAACATATAATCAAGAATTTAGTTTAGCTCAACTTTGGGTTTTATCAGGCCAAGGAGAGAACATGAATTCTTTGGAGGCTGGGTGGATGGTAATTAAATATAAGTTAATTCTTCAAGTAGTACTACTTTACTTATCAAAAACGGATTAATTGATTAAGTTGTTTTATATTCGATAAAAATGTGTTTTTCATTTTGAGTTCTCAAATCGTAATTTTAAACAGTTCTAAGCTTTTCATGAATATTAATACAGGTTCATTCAGAGTACAACTTCACAAGATTTTTCACATTCTGGACTGTAATGCTCTCGTTAGTATGAGTGAAAAGTGGAGGAAAAGAAAATATTGAAAGGATTTTAGGATGAAAATTGATATGATGGGGTGTTTGGTAGAAAAGAAATTAGAATGGAAAGAAAAAATAGGTGAAAAAATGACATGTGGGTCCCATTAAAATTAATCTCTCTAATTATGATGGATTTTGTAATGGAAAAGTTTGACAATAATGCAAAGAAAGTGAAATTACTAACTTGTCTTTCTTTTCAATCAAAATTCCAACAAAAAATTTTGGCACCAAATTAGAGAAATAACTAAATTATATTTGGGCAAAATGATAATTATATTAGTATTAGTTTTTCTATTCTTTTGGTTTTCTTGCAACACGAAACAAGAAAAGATAAAATCATTTTCTTTCTAACTTTACATACCAAACAAGTAAAAGGAAAATCAAAATCTTTTTTTTTTCCATGGTTTTCTTTCCTTCATAATTTTCCCTTCCTTTCTATTTTCTTTCCTTCTTACCAAACGGAGCATAAGTCTAATTCCTTAAGCTACACCTATTCTTTAGTTACAAATTGCAATATTCCTATTGTTGAGTAAGGACACATTTTACAAATGACCAATATTTCATAAAGTTTTGTTGGGACGTTAAAGGACACATGTCTTTATATTGGTATGATATTGTCTACTTTGAGCCTAAACCGTCATGGATTTGTACGCATGATCCTCTCCTTAAACAAAAGACCATCATTATCCTCATGGTCCCCTCAAGCCTATTTGTCTATCCTCTTCACTGAAGGATCATGTACACATTTCGATCAAAGCTACTCCTCTCCACCGCATTGGGGATGCATGCCTTACGTGAAGCACCGCTTGCCTCGAGAGTTCAACACCGATCTACTAGGACCTGCCACCTTCCTTCATTTGAAAATCGAGGATTCCATCCATATGGCTCGGTCTGGAGCGAGTCTCTAATGCCACTTATTGGGACGTTGGAATACACATATCTCTACATTGGTATGATATTGTACACTTTGCGCTTAAACCCTCATAGATTTGCTTTTGGATTCTATCCAAAAGGCCTCATACCAATGGAGATATCTTCGATCCTTATAGGCGCATAATCTTTCCCACGTATTGTGGCGTCCGGCGAGGGCCCCACCTTAAGCCTCCATAGGACCCACCTTGCGGGGCCCTCGGACTTGTGGCTCTTATTGGTGAACCGTTCTCGTGCCGCCCACTCATCTGTACTGTCCTCTCTGGGGCCCTCTGGCCCCTCAAGGTTTTTCTTTCGTGTCCATCGGGTTCGAACCTCAAACCTCCCTTAAGAGGTTCTTATTTTCTTTTCGAGTACCAATTGAGCTAGCTCAATTGGTACTCAAGATAGAAATAAGAACCTCTTAAGGGAGGTTTGAGGTTCGAACCCGATGGACACGAAAGAAATCCTTGAGGGGACGCGAAAGAAATCCCAGAGGGGCTACAGGGCCCTAGAGGGGACAGTACGGATGAGTGGGCGGCACGGGAATGGTTCACCAATAAGAGCCACAAGTCCGAGGGCCCCGCAAGATTGGTCCTATGGAGGCTTGAGGTGGGGCCCGCGCCGGACGCCACCCGTGTAGCCAATATAGGGCTTTGGTTGCATTCTTAGCTTTTACATGCAAAAATTAAAAGTTTAAATATCTCAATGTCGACACATGCCCACTAATTTATCACTATTTTTCTTCTTGTTTTGTAGAAAAGCGTTCAAATAGTAATAAATTTACAAATTTGTATTAAAAATATTTTTGTCACAAAATTTACATTTTGACTGTTTATTTTTTAAAAAATTATAATTTGACTCCAAACTTATATAAATTTTTGCAAATACGTCTTTAAAAATTTTCACAATATACAAAGGTTATGTTTAATCCTATGAGAGTAAAGGCAATGGATTGCTTAATTCCCTTCTAAGGGGATTAAAACATGGATTAGATAAGCTCTTATCCAATGTAATCATTTAAAGTTTGTCATCAAATAAAATATTAAGATTTAACCTAATCTAATTCTCTCTAATTCTACGCACCAAATATGTCCTTCGTGTATTTATAGTTTTTTCTTTCTATAATTATATTTTTTTCATGTGGCTTTTTTTATCAGAGGAACAACTACCAAAGGAGAGGTTGTTATATTCTTGAGGGCTCCGGTTTTGTACAAGTAAATAGGCAATTTTCCTTAGGTTCCTTTAATGTTACTGACACGTTGAATATAACGTAACTTTTTTGTAACAATTAGATAGAACAGGGAGAGTGGACATTGGTGGCTGCAAATTCGAAACAATTCAATAGGATATTGGCCGGACTCTATTTTGCGGCGCTGCGTGATGGTTCCGACGCAATTAGCACCGGCAGAGAGGACACAAACAATCATGCTGAGGGTCAACACACGCAAACTGATATGGGAAGTGGGCATTTTCCAAGTGAAGGCTTTAAAAAAAAGCAAGTTATGTAAGCAACATCAAGTACTTCGATGACAATGGCGAGTTTAAAGCTCTGGAGCAGCTTGTACCTTATGCCACTAAATCTTCATGCTATGATCTACATATGGGAGAAGACGAGACCTATTTCTATTTTGGGGTCCTGGATATTCAGATATTTGTCAAGGTTGACAAGGAAAATTGCATGGGATGATGGTAATTTTATTCTATTCTTTCTTTTAAATAATTAGAAAGATATGAATTGATAGAGAAACTTATACATATCAACTAAGTTGGCACCTTTAAGTTACTCAAATAAGCCTTCACTCTAATAAAAAAATATATAGGTTCGGGATCCAGCCACAAGGACAAACTAAACAAGAGAAAAATATAATAAACAACAACAAAAGACAAAAAAAAGACCAGATATACATGCACCAATGCCATTTATACAATTTAAAACCCACCCCCATTTGGCTTTGTTTTGAGAATTTTTGAAAATGTTTTTGTATGCATTTTGAGGCAAAAATTTTAAAAACATTTTTGTACATTTTTTGAGGTAAAAATTTCAAAAACGCTTTCAGCACAATTTTCAACAAATTTTTATTTTTCAAAATAAAACCATTTTCACCTATTTTGAAAATAATACTAAACCAACCCTTCATGTTTTTTTTTTTTTTATCCGAATTAGTGGTCATATCTTTTTTTGTAGATTGTTAAGTTCCAACAATTTATTTCAATACCTTGAAAGCACTAATATCGCCACTTTTTTTTTAAGCGTGTGTAGTCGTTGATTTTCTTTTCCTCGCTTGAGATTTAAGTGACATGAAACCTCTTCAATGTTTTTGGTCCCAGGAGTACATTATTGTTTTTTTTTTTTTCTCTGCCTTGATTAAATGCTTGACAATTCTCAACAAAAGGCAGCGTATTGGAATTTTACCGTGCTTGAACTTGCTTTGTGATATCTTCCTAATGATTAGTTTGTTCGACTTATATTTAAAGTCCAAAAATGACTCCAATATGAGGTTGAGATGAAGAAAAAAAGTCCATCTTCTGCTCGAGCGCCCAAATTACCTGAAACAATAATTTAAAAGAATGCTCAAATATCTAATGCAAAGCTAACTTTAACCTTTCTTCCATTTCCTTGAAATTTCAACAGATTTTTTAATACAACTTTGAGCTTTTTATAAGTACTTTTTGAGTTGATATGACTTGTTTGGTTCATAAGTTTAAATAAAAAATTTAAAGAGTATCTAAATTTTTGTGAGATGAGATATTGTAACAAAGAGACTTGAATTGTGATTCAAACAATGAAACAAATGGAAAAATTTTCATAATTTATATGCTATTTGACAAGGAGTGGTTTTAATCACTATCTCAGTTATAAATAGTATAAAGCTCTCATATGTTACATTAAAAAGAAAAAAAAGTTATACAACGTAAAGCTTTTACATGCTACAATAAAAACAGTTTTAACCAATAGTTCCTACCATTATACCAAACACTCTACTACTAGTCTTGAAACAATTAACTCGATCAAGAGTATTACTCACAATCAGTTGTTTATTTATCGTTCAACTCATGGTTAATTGAGGCCTGGGGCCAAGATACCAACTTATTTTTGCCATCTAATTATTGATCAAATTTTATTCCCCTTCAAAATTTGAGCATAAAAAGAAGTTTTATGGAGTTTTTTTTTTTTTTTTGGGGAAAATGAGGAGTATTTGTTTTGGAAGATTTTGCAAGGAGTATTAGCTTCTAGCGGATAATAATTACTATATAAATATATATATATATATATATATGTATGTATATATCCTTTGTTCTTTCTGTAGATGGTTTGCGGAAAATGAAATATGGTGGTGAAGAAAATAAGATGAACTTGAGAAAAAAATGGATCATATGTCGGGCATATACGTTTTCATAAATTACGATATTCTTTGATACGTACCAATTCTTATATTTTTATTATTAAATTTATTTGATCGAATTTATGTTATAGTATCTACGTATCTTTCTTTTCAAAAATGATAATTATTTTTAATTAATTGAGAAAAATTTTTGCACCCTAAAATTACATTTTGAAATTGTGTTTCGCCTCTCCTAAAATCAATTTTGCCCTTCATCTCATTTGTTTAGTCACATCTGATATGCCTCTAACTAAATTTTTTGGCTTTGCTCCTGGCAGTGCTACAAGGTATGAAAAGATTAAGGTTTCTTTAGTGCACGAGTTTGGAATGGTGTGGGTTACAACTTTATAGTTTGAATTGTGAGCTCTAAACTGTGTGGTTTAAATAGTAGCTTTAAATTGAAGTTTGAAAGATTTAAAATGAGAATAAAACATCAAATCAAGTTTAAAATGAGAACAAGTGTTGGGCAAACTATGGTTTACGAAGGAAAACAAGAATGAGAATAGTTTTAACTGTAAAAAATGGTTCAAATTGTGTGAATTTAAAGGGGATAAAATTTAGATTTTGAGTGTTTGACCGGTTTAAAATCACATCTATGATTTAAATTGGCATTAGTTATTACTATACCATACATCAGTTTAAACTACCTCCATAGTTTAAACTAGCCAAAACCTACGCACCAAACGCCATGTAAGAAGTGGTGAGGAAGAGTAGATAAAAAAAAAAGAAAAAAAAGAGAGAGAGAGTGTTAATAAAGAAATCTTGATATGTGTCTTAATTATAGAGCAAAGGCTGACGAGAGAATAGAATTAGGCAAATAATATTCGAATATGGTAATTATATATTAGTTCAAACTAATATATATGACACAGCAAACTATAAAATTATTTGTAATGTGTCTATTTTTGGCTGTTTTTAATTCAATATCTCTTATGCACGTATCTTTCTTAAATAATAGATTAATAGATGTTAATTATGGAAATAATGGATTATATTTTTATTACTGACATAAAGTTGGTTATATATGGAGCTAATCACTAACATCAAAATAAATTAGGTAAATAATTTAATCTGGGATTTATTAGTTCAAATATCTGTATATATATATGGATTACATGTTAATCACGGAAATAAAGTTGATTAGGGAGCAAATCACCAACATCAAAATAAATTAGGCAAATAATTTACTCTGAGATTTATTAGTTCAAATCTATGTATATATATAGATTACATGTTAGTTACGGAAATAAAGTTGATTATGGAACAAATTACCAACATTAAAAAAAAATTAGGCAAATGGTTCAATCTGAGAATTGTTGGTTCAAATATACGTTCACAATTTTTACCATATATATGTGCGCATTTTGCATAAATTTTCCAGTTCCAACTTTTCACATTCCTCGTTCGGAATCATGGGTTGTGAAAATCACAAAATCAGATCTAGCATACTTTTTTTTCTAGCTATTTGTTCTTTGCTGACAGAAAAATTTGTAAAAGGAAGAAACTTGGCAAGGCATCTGAAAACACCCAAGAGAACCATCAAAACCATGGAGGTATATAATGCAGCACTTTTTTCTTAACTCCTTTTCTTCTTCAATATTTTTTCCAATATTATTTTTCTCATTTCAAATGATTTCTTAGTTCAAAATAGTTACCAGGAATTATTGACAATAAATTAATATATGTGTTGTTTGCATAGAGAAGATGGTCACTTAATAGATTGTGTTGATATCTACAAACAACCTGCTTTTGATCATCCTCTGCTAAAGAATCATACAATACAGGTTTTGTTCGCCATTTTCTTTTTAAAATCTTCCAAGTAATATAATTTATATTTTTTAAGGTAATATAATTTTTATATAATCCAACTAACCATTTATATTTTTGTTGTTATCTGTTGATGAAGCCTAGTGCAGATGTACCAAGTGCACTACGGGCAGCAAATGATGATAACCAAAACAAGACTACTGATTTGTAGATGAGCTGGCTTAAGAATGGAGAATGTCCTAAAGGAAGAATCACTATTTTGCGTACAAAAACACATGACAACAAACGTAAGAATGGCCACACTCAAGGATGAAGATGTTGTTGTGGCTAAGGTTGTCGAGGTTTTGATTTACAAATAATGTCATAGATATTGTCGATGTCGATGAATATTCGAGAAAAAAATAGATATCTTAAGAAAAACTTGCAATTTTTTCTTACAACTTTATACAATGTTAAAATAATCAATACTTATAAACTAAGTTAATAACATAAATAATGTAATTTTGATCTAATATCAGAATTATATTTATCACAATAAAAGGATACCATCATCGTATATATTACTTATGATTTTAATATTATTTTACATACTTTTTGCAAACAAGACAAAACAATATAATAGAATGCATAAAAAACTATTGCTAAATATAATAAAGTATATATAAAGTTCAAGTGTCTTCAATATCAAAGGAAGTTTCTATTTGGATGAAAAGCATTATTTAAGTTCCAATCAAGATCTAAACAATACATCTACTATGATATTACCCTTTAACATTTCTATAGGTAATTGTTGATGTGCTACATCATACATGCATATTTCTCAATATCTTCATACTGTTAACCTATAAATTTGATACTGTTAATTTATCCAACTTGATAAGTAATTTTTACGGAGTTGTAATGACATATCAACACTAATTTATAACGAAGGATACATAAATATATCAAAAAAATTATCTTGGTTACTTTTGAACTCATCCTAGTTTGAAAACGATAAGGAATATTATATCTATAAGAACTTTGGTAACTTCTTAAGCTCATGGAGTCAAAAATCAAGGCAATAGAATTCTTATTAGTTCGATACATTTGAGTTATATCATGTCTTCGTATGCTCCATGAAGAACAATAATTGAAACTGGTAGACAAAAATAGTAAAAATATAGCACACATATTTAAATATAACATGACATAAAGCTTTGAATAAGAGTCACAAACTATTTATTTTAAAAATAAAAATTATTTAATGATTGAATAAGTCTTAATAAATACTTTTTTATTGTTTTAGGTCAAAATATTTGTAATATTTTATTTAAAAAAATTGAAAAAAAGTCCTACAAAATTTATTTATGTGCAAAAAAGAAAATTCTCTTGATCTTTTTGGATATTTTGTAGAAATTTCTAGAAATATTTTGGATTTTTAGAAATATTCACCGATATTTACGGATATTGTAGATATTTTATAGATATTCCAGAAGAAAAATCCTTTCCCTATATCCATGTCAAGACTTTAAAATATGGATATTGTCCTGAAAATATCAACAGTATCTGGACATTTTCATCCTTGGCTACACTTTAAATCACTATATTAATGCAAGATTAGGCCAATCATAGCATTGATCGATTTATGTCTCTGCTGATTGTAAGGTATGTATAGTATATTTATAAACCGTTTGGTAACTTAATTCAAACTACAAAACAATGGTTCAAACCATGTTTGTTACAATGTCTTCTCTTACAAAGTTTGACTTTTAAACTAATTTGGTTCAAACTCTTGGTTTGACCTGTGTTTCAAAACAGCCTGTTAATTAAGTATTTTCAACCATATTTTTCTCTTAATTAGTTTCCTTTTTTTTTTTCTCTCAATTTTTCTCATAATTTTTAACAGTTCCAAGCATTTCGTATATATTAATACCGGTTCATTCAGGGCACAACTTCACAAGGTTCTTCGCATTCTGAACTGTAAGTCTAATTCCTTAAGCTACACCTACTCTTCAGTTACAAATTGCAATATTCCAATTGTTGGGTAAGGACGCATTACACAATTTGTGTCATCAAATGCACAACGGCACAACTAATAGTTCATAAAGTTTTTACATACAAAAATTGAAACTTCAAAAATATCAATGACAACACGTGTTCCACTAATTTGTCACCATGTTTTATTATATTTTTTTTGTTTTGTAGAAAAACGTACAAACACACACTAGCTACAACTATAGGAGTTTGGACCTTCGTTACACATTCACGCATTTAACCACTTGATTTGGCCTCCAATAGTAATAAATGTTACAAATTTGTCTGTCGCTCGTTGGTATATTTATAATTTTTTATAACTATATTTTTTTCATGTGGCAATTTTTTGATCAGAGGGACAACTACCAAAAGACAGGTTGCTATAATCTTGAGTGCTCTGGCTTTGTACAAGTAAATAGGCAATTTGCCTTGGGTTCCAGAAGAAACCCTGTTTCCTCCTACAATGTCAGATCACTGTATTCAAGGTATATACCCGTAAAAGACATAAACATACACAAGTAAAAGAGTAGTATTAAGGATACTAACTAAATAAAACAATTTTTTAAATTTACAAATTTACTAATCCATTTGTTTTAGATTTACAAGTCTTCTACTCAACACTATAGGTATACTATCTCGTGCCGAAGTTGGTGCCTTTAACGTTATTAACACATTGAATATAACGTAGCTTTTTGAAACAAATAAACAGAACAAGGAGAGCGGACGTTGGTGCAGGGCTGCAAATCTGAAACAATTCTATAGGATATCGGCCGGACTCTATTTTTACGGCGCTGCGTGATGGTTGTGACGCAATTAGCATCGGCGGAGAGGTCACAAACAATCATGCTGAGGGTCATCACACACAAACTGATATGGGAAGTGGGCATTTTCCAAGTGAAAGCTTTAAAAAAGCAAGCTATGTGAGCAACATCGAGTACTTCGATGGTAATGGCACGTTTAAAGCTCTGGAGCAGCTTATACCTTATGCCACTAAACCTTCATGCTATGATTTGCACATTGGAGAAGACAAGACCTATTTCTATTTTGGGAAAATATATTTGTCAAAGTTGGTAAGGGAAAATTGTATGGAATGATGGTTATTTTATTTTATTCTTCTTTTGAATAAATGGAAAAATATGAACTGATAAAAAGACTTAACACATCCCGATTAGATTGACAACCACTAAAGTGCACAACTCAAATAAGCCTCCACTAAGATTTATTAAAAAGATAAAAATGGAACACAAAGATAAATAAGTTTGAATTCCAGCCATAAGGACAAACCAAACAAAAGAAAAATACAATGAGCAACAGCCGTACGTAGAAGACAAACAAACACAACCAGAAATACACATTACCAATATCACTTATACAATTTAAAACCCTTTCCTTCTTCACAATTAGTGATCATATCTTTTTGCAGATTGTTGAGTTCCGTCAACTTATTATCTCAAGACCTTCAAAGCACTAATATCTGAACTTTCTTTAATGTAATATGAAACCCCTTCAATGTCTTTTGTCATAGGTGTACATAGTCTTATTCAGTTGTGTGTGTATTTATGTGTGTGTGTGTGTGTGTGTATTGTCATCTTCTTCTTCTTCTTCTTCTTCTTTCCGCTCCGTATCTTGATTAAATGTTTGATACTTCTCAACAAAAGGCATCGTGATTGAAATGTTACCCGATTGATCTTGGTCTGTGGTATCCTCCTCATCTTAAGCCAAATTATTCGAAACAATAATTTAGAAGAATGCTCACTATCTAATGCAGATAATTTTAACCTATATTGAGTATCTTGTGATCTTTAAATTTGATGCACTAAGACAATCTTCCATTGCTTGAAAATTTCAACAGCTTTATCCATCCAACTATGAGCTTTTCTCCGTACTTTTTGAGTTGCTAAAATTTTTCATAATTTAGTCTTACAAGGAATTAACTGAAGAATATTACTCACAACGAATTGTCCATTTATCATTAAATTTATGGTTAATTAAGACTTGCTGCTAAGGTAAGTACCAACCTGTTTTTGTTATCTAATTGATAAAGTTTTATTCCCCTTTCAAAATTTGAGAAGACAATGAAGTTTTATGGAGTATTTTTGTTTTTTTGTTTTTTGAAATTTAAGTAACTTTATTTTCGAAGATTTTGCAAGGATACTAGCTTCTAATAATTACTGTCCAATATATCTCCTTTGTTCTTTCTATATTTGGCTTACAGAAAATGTAATACGGTGATGAAGAAAATAAGATGAAAATATTGAAAAGAATAGATCATATATCTGTATGCTTTCACAAATTACGACACTAGTTTAGATTACGTGCGTTTTTACACATTAGATGTGCCTTTTTTTCTACAAGGATTTCACATGACGTTAGTATGATTGATTAAGCATATTTTAATGTTAATAGTTTTATTCTAGTTTTATAGCTTGTATGCATATGTTTTAATGACAATATTGATGAAGCTACATAATTACAATTAGAAGAACTGACTGTAGTAAAAGTAGTAGATAGGTGTACAACTTTCTTATTTTATTTTTTATTTTTTTTGTTTTCTCAGAAACCTTTTTTTCTTTTTTAAAGAAAGATTAGAAATTTGTTTTATGAACTTCAATTGTTGTATATTTTGCTTTGCCATTTTTTGTTTAGTTTTTCATTCCTTTTTGGTATGCAATGGTTTAGTTTTTTTTTTTTTTTTTTTTTTTTTTTTTGTATTTTTTATACTATAACTAGTACCTACAATATTATTTAAAACAACATTGGTATTTATGATTGAAAAATAATAATTACATATCATATATAATGTATATATATCTTTAGTTATATATATTCTGCAGTGCAAAAAAACCAAAGAAACAGAAGAAAGTTGATTAGCACCTAAATATAATAGTGGCCTCTACATTTGTATTAGTAATATGCAAAAAAGTTAATTATATAAAGTTAAAATAGAAAGCAAGTAGAAATATATATGTTGAAGTAACAAAAGCTTTATTGTTGAGGTGTTGGTTCCCTGACCGGAGCCAGCCGAGAGGGCCCACTGCTCGGGGAGGGACCCAGCTTAGATTGGTACCCAAGGGTCACCCTAAGACCCTCTTATTCAAGAGGATACGGGTTTGACTTTTGGGGGACACGCACCTTTACTAGAGGCAAAATACAAGCTCTGCCCCTCTCTCCTAGCAAAGGGCCACCTTGGACCTAATACATCGGAGGGAGCACCGCCGAGCTGAGGTCTCTCCCCCAGTAGGGACCCACTCGGTCGAGGTCGAGCTCGAGCTCCCATATAAACGCTCATTTTATGTTGAGGTGTTGGGTTCTCCGGCCGGGGTCACCCTAAGACCCTCTTATTCAAGAGAAAACGGGTTCGACTCCTGGGGGACGCGCTCTCCCCGCGGGAGGCAACTTCGAGCTGGGCCCCTCTCCGAGCAGTGGGCCCTCTCGGCAATACGTTCGAGGTGCCCGCCAGACTCCGGTTGAGGAACCCAACACCTCAACATTTATAATAGAAAGCAAGAAAGCATGTGGAACTAAGTTGAAATAACAATTAAAGTATGAGGTGCTAGAGAGTACATAGGCCATGTGAAAAAATCTTGACCATTGCATTTAAAATAAAAAGAAATTGATAAATGTGAACCATTGGATTATTGGTTGAAGTACAAACATTCTCCCTTCTATATGTTTTGAGAATATTTTCTTTTTCCTGATTGAATTTAGGTTACAGTACAGTCGTGTCTTTCAAATATGGGAATTGTTGTTTGAAAGTTATATATCATAAATTCTTTGTATTCTTTCTTTTTCAGAAATAATAGATGAGATGTTGATTATGGAAATTATGGAAATCATGGATTATATGTTAATTAGGGAAATCAAGTTGATCATGGAGCAAAGCACTAATATCAAAATATACGTATATAATTAAAAGAAACGGCTCCATTTATATGATAAATGTTTGATTTTTCTGTTCCAATTTTTCATATTCCTCGTTCAGAATCATGGGTTGTGATAATCACAAAACCATAATCAGATGTAGCATACTTTTTTTTTTTTTTCTAGTTATTTGTTTTTTGTTGAGCGGCAAAAACTTGGCAAGTCGTGTGAAATTGCCAACCCCCAAGGGAACCGTCAAAACCATAGAGCTATAGTAATGCAGCACTCCTTCTTAACTCATTTTCTTCTTCAATATTTATTTTTCCAATATCATATTTCTCGTTTCAAATGATTTCTTTAGTTAAAAAATATATAGTTACTAGGAATTATTGATGACATATTAATATATATGTTGTTTTCAACTTGCAGAGAAAAGATGGTCACTTAATAGATTGTGTTGATATCTACAGAACACCTGCTTTCGATCATACAATACAGGTTTTGCTTGCCATTGTCTTTTAAAATCTTCCAAGTAATATAATTTATATATAATTCATTTAACCATTTATTTATTTGTTTATTTATTTTTGTTGTTATTTACAGAAGAAGCCCGGCGCAAAAGTACTAGTGCAGTAGGGGAAGCAAATAATAATAAAAACAACAAGGCTACTGATTTGTATTTAGGCTTAAGAATGGAGAATACCCTAAAGGAACAATCCCCATTTTGCGAACAAAAACACATGACAACCAACTTAACAATGGCCATACTCTAAATCACTATATTAATGCAACATTAGGCCCTAATCACAGCACTGATCAATTTATAGCTCCAGCTGATCGTGAGGTATATATTACATGTTTTTAAGCTGTTTTCAAACTACAAAATTATGAGTCAAATCAAATTTGTTTCAACGTCTTCTTTTACAAAATTTGCTTTTCAGACCAATTTTAGTTCATACTCTTAGTTTGACCTGCGTTTTAAAACAGCTTATTAATTAAATACTTCCAAACCATATTTTTCTCTTAATTAGTTTCCTTTCTTTTCCTCTCAATTTGTTGACTAATTGATTACCGTTTCATCTTTTTTTTTTTTTTTTGGCTAAATTACTACGCCCATGTTAGCATGGTTGGTACTAGATCTTACATGGCGCCAAAGCACATGTCAACATATGGAACCCCTAAACAGTCGGTCAACATTGGAGTTTTGGTCAATTTTGGATTTCGGGTCCATATACTGATGATATAAACACCCTTGAAGCTGGGTGGAAGGTCAAAAGTTTTGTATATACATGCATATTTATACATAATTTTGGCATATGAATAATGTTGGTTGAATAGATAAGCTATAATATTGTGTTTAATTAGGTTTGTGCAGGCGATAGACAAACCGAATTCTTTATACACTGGACAGTAAGTTGTAATTTCAAATTTTTTAATATCTAAAATTTTCAGTTCATTATATATAATTACTTTTAATTGATTTTATAATAAGATGACACAATAATTTTTATGTGTTTTGTTGTATGAAATTAGGCTGATGGGTACAAAAGAACATTTTGCTATAACCTTCATTGCCCTGGCTTTGTACAAGTTAACCCCAATTTTGTCGCTGGTTATTACTTTCAGGTTTCCATCTACAATCACCTCCAATACCATGTAGAAGTCGCTACACTCGGGGTAATAAATTTACACATTATATATTTATACTTTTATATCTTTTATCTAATTTTTGTATGTATTATCCTCTATGTTAATTACTAATGACCTACTTCATTCATAAGCTTAAACAAATTTTAGTGAGAAAAAATATTGTAGTAAACATGTTTGAATTTGTAGTTTAAACTATTAATCGAATGGCATAAGCTTTTTATAGATCACCTTAAATTTGGGGGGTTTTTTTTTATTTTTTAAGAAGAACATTTCTATTTTAAAGGCTAAAACGCTTGTTTTAACTTTTTTTTTTCCTTCCTTTTCTTTTGAAAAATTGGAGCCTACTTAAAAAGGTTAGGTTTTGAGTAAGAATTAAGTTACATTGCATCCTAATGAAGTGACATTGCATCTTGGTGCTAGTGTAGCTAAGTCTCTTCTAATAATTATTATGAAAAATGTTTTATAACCCATGGAGTTATAACCCTATCATTTTTTAAAAAGGAAGCCTTGTTTTCATAGAGGATGGGGTTATAGTCTTACGGGACAAATATTATTACTTATAAATTCTCAAAGAAGTTACGGGGAAAATAAGATAGATGACTATATTAGAGAAAAATTAGATGAATCATGGACGAGATATTTATTTTTGTATATAATGTTGAGCTTTGACTAGAAATTTGATGAACACATTTCCACTTTCAGGAGCCAAGTCACAGAAATTGGTGGATGAAATTTCAGGCCCATGTGCGCACATATACTCAAATGGTGATCCGCCATTTCCCTAATGAATGTCATAGATCTTGGATACTTTGACAAAAAGTTGAGCTTAAAATGCTATGATGTAAAACTTAAACCCAAAACACTTGAAGTTGGGACCCATTTCTTTTTGGTGGTCCCGGGTATTCCACTTTTCGTTAAAAATAGAGGGGAAAACAAAAGGTGTCTGTTACATGTCCCAAAAATGCACTAAAAAGGCCTTGAAATAAGGGCCTTAAGTCGTCAATCGTCTGTCAAATAAATCTAACAAATAATGATTTTCAGAGTTCATGATCATATATCTATGTCTCTTGAAATGAAGGCCTACGTCCAATAAAAGGTTACTTTTTAAGTTTAGAGCTCACTGCAATGGAGATAAGCGTAGCATTGAAGAACACGTCGTTTTTGTTGACTTGTCATAGAAGGGACGTGTCGTTTTATTTTGGCGGTGAACAAAAGGGAAAGTGTTTTTAATAACAGAAATCGATGTTTATATTGAAGGGAAAACGAGCGTTCTTTGTATTGAAGGGAACTAAAGGGCAAACAATCTTTTTAAAAAAATAATAATAATAAAGTAAAGGAGTAAACGACATAAAATAATCCTTTTTCCTTTGAGAAAACTTGACCCGTTGGTTCTTTATTGCAACACATGTCGTTTCAATGTAGATAAGCTGACATTAAATAAACGACATGTCATTTTAGTGAAAGGAAGAGTAAGGAATTAAAAAAGCGACTTGTGATTTGTTCGTGAGATGTTGATTCAGATAAACATTACTGAATGAGACGACATTCATACACACACCAAATACCTCCAAAATGGAAGGATAAAAAAAAGAGTAAACTTACGTCCATCTTTCAGAAAGCTTGAAAACGACATTTTTTTATTCAAATCGAAATTCAGGAAATCTTTCCTTCATTTCCATGAAAGAACGACATTGGCCATAAAGGAAAAAAAGAAAAAAAGAAGAAGACGGTACATATTTCTCTATTCATAAAGCGACATGTAGTTTAATACTAACAGAAAATATTACATCACATATTCTAAAAGCTGGGGTAGACCTACGAAAATAACATTATATTTGTTTTCGCTCTGCTGAAAAAACGACATGTAGTCATTAGTATGGTGGTATAGTCACCGTAAAAAATAGTAGCAACTTTTATAACAGGTTAGGACTTGGATGTCATTAACCTATTTGGTTTATAATACTGCATTGATACACACACATGTAGCTTATTTTTTCTCATAAGATATGCTAAATCACAAAAACAAACCTGGATTTTGTGCTTTTCTCTATTCTTCTTTTCCTCACTTTCAGTATTCGGCCGCGCTGTACATCAGAACTCATGACAAAATTAATAGGTCGTGCCTTATGTTCTCTACCACAGACATATAGCAAACAGTACAATGAACTGAATATATGTCAAAGCGACTCCACGTCATCTTCCTGCTGTTCTAAAACTATGGTAGCACGAGCAAGTCTATATGCTGTAGATCGCAGATTCCTAACGAGAACATAAATGTCTTTCCGCCTTCGCTTTGCAGGCAAATCGCTCCATTGCTCTTCTCTGAGATGAGCAAGCAAGACTGCCTCACAAAATGCTACCGCCACCGGCTTCTTGCTGCACATAAAGTTGCATTTCCACAAGACAAAGATGAAAATTAGTACATCGATGGCAGAATAAAAGCAAAGGGTCACTCACAGTTGTATCTGGAAACAGGAATCATGTACTCACCTCCCTATGACAAATCCTGTTGTGACAAAGCCTATTGGTAACCGATGAGATTCGCGAGCAGTATTGTCCTTTGGTATCTGGAGTTCCCACTTACCGGAAGACTGCTCTTTGAAGTATGATGTGACAGCAGACTGGGGAATTTGAAGTCCTCCCTCAATGTTCTCTGGACTGAAACATAGATGACATGGGCATTTATCAATGTCAAATTTATGTACATCTGGTACATTATTCTCTGAATCACTAACTAGAAAATCGTACATCAAGTTTCACTTGCCATATTGGGATAGAAAAAAACAAGCATGTATTACACTAAAAAGAAAAAACTACCTACCTCGAAACCCACAATTTTATATCAGTGAGTTGAGGTGCACAGACAACTGCTCCCTCTTCAAAGGAGCCTTCCTTGTAAGAATGGAGAAGAACCCGTAGGAAACACAATTTACTGTTGTAGACAATATTAGAAGTCCCATTTTGGGCCTGCCCAAGCTTGCTTTCATCCTTCACAAGTTTTGAAAAACATGTATTACTCCTTGCTATTTGAGGAAATAGAAGTAAACGATTGCCTTTGATTGCATGTAGGAAATTAGTCAGCGACGAAGATGTCCTTGCAACAAAACCATCTAAAGAAGTATCATGACCAACAAGTAATAAATCATCACAGCATGAATTCTCTGAATCCGCAATTAAATTGCCATCGTCCTGTTTTTGTTCTGTACAACCTTTAGGATCTTCAACTCTTGAGAGAAATCTGTTTAAAGTAACCCCAACACTATCCCATGGTGGTGGAATGGGAATCTTAAAAGGTCTTATTGCAGGAGGGCGAAGTTCCTCTTTAACATGACACTCGGCAGCTTCAGTTGCCTTTAAGCATGTATATGCATTACAATCAGGAAAATCCAAGGGAAAAAACGGCAAACCGACCTGCAAAAATGATTTTGAGATTTACATGCAGTTTTATTAATCAAGGACTCTGAATTATATGGACTTGACATGCTCACACTTACTTCAGCTGCAACCCAGTGCTTCTCTCTCAAACCAATAGCATGAGCACCCTTAGAGACAAGAGGAACCCAAAAGGCCTTGACCCAACTTAAGGGAAGTATAATAGACAATCTGAAAGTAACAAGGGGAAAAAAAATCAGGCACCAAGCTCTAAGAAATGCTCCTAGAAAAGTTAAAACATTGGTAAAATTTCAAAGAATACACCCTGCTCATGCAACCACAATAAATTAGACAAAACGTTAAAGATTTTGCTTTTTCTTTTAAATGGATACATTACAGAAATCTTAAAGAGGAAAAATAAATGGAAGAGTCGGCAAAAGAGTTTACCCAGCAGTCAAGCCCTTCTTATCCCCATCTTTCAAAAGAAAAATAGGGCAACATCTTAAGCTTTGGACCTTAGCTGGATTTGGATCATTGAGGCAAAAGAAGTTCTTATGCAGCTCATTTCTTTCCTGGCAAAGAACACTATCTTCGAGAGGAGAAATTACACCAGAGCAAGCGTCCCACAAACTTCTGCATGAAAATGTGTTATCATCACCTTCATTCCTGTCCAAAATTTCTACTACATCAGCATGCTTTCTAATTTTAGTTGCTGTAACGTCACCAATTATATCACTTGACGTTGACTCTTGAATGTTAGCAGTTGTTTTTGTCTTTCTTGGTGCACGAGGATCAATGACACTAAGAGATAAGACTGCTTTAGAAGCTATGTCATCCTCGTTGTCTAGCACTGAACTTTTCACGGGTGGAGAATCATCATCGGCTTCAGCAACTGAACGGTTCTCCCTTTGCCAAGAATCGTCCAAAATCCTGAAAATTTCAACATCATGTTGCCATCCGCGACTCCTGAACTTGGTCTAATCTGAAAAGAACATCTTAGTAACTCACCGAATAATAGAAAGCGTCTTTTGAAGAAGTTTAAATGCCTTTGATCCCATGATTTCCAACTTTGCAAGCTGTCCCTCAAGCGAATTACACTTAACTGAGGCACCCCTCTCTACCATCTGAAAAATGCATGCAATTGCCAAATTAACTAGTTCATAAGTCAGGATTCAGAACATGTTTCCTCCTAACATACCAGAAAAAAGAAAAAATCACTTGCCAATCAAGCAAAAGTGGAACAAGAGTTTACATATTCAAGCACAGACCAAGGTTATGACCAGTGGGGGCAAAGCAATGATATATACTGAGTTATGAGGATAAGTTCTGGTTTTGAAGTAAGAACGTAGCTCCTAGTGCACTTACACGGTCGACTTATTTTCTCTTGTGTTGGGCTTCTTTTGCGTTAAGCTGTAGCTGGGCTTTTTTTTTTCTTTTGAATGGTTACATTGAAGATAAAACGTTAAGACTTTTTTTTTTTTTTTGGTATGAATTCTTTTAGTTCACTATAAGTTTCTTTCAAGGAAAAAAAAAGACTACTAGATTTTTTTTTTTAGTTTGCTAATTCATATGCACAGAATCAGCACAGAATAAGCAAATCACCATGTCCCCTTGCTCTTTCTATCGCTTTATTTTTATTTGTTTCTCGTTCTCTTTATATTCATTTATCTTCTTTTCTCTCTTGTCAAACATTTCTAATTTCCACTACCATTATGTTTTCTTCTATTTTACATTCTTTCTTCTTCTTTTTTCTCTATCTTTTTTTCAATACTTATGCGTCAGAAGTTTAATTGTCCCAGTGATTTATTAGCTTCAATAATTTTATTTGTCAACGCTTACCTTGTAATTTTTTTTATTTGTGTCCCATTGAACAGAAATTTTTTAGCTCCAATAATTTTAATTTTCGACCCTTAATGTACTATCTTGTACAATTTTTCCTTTCTTTGTGCCCCACTGAATTTAGATCCTGGATCGATCACTATACATATTGGTTTTTTTTTTTTTTGGCTAAAAGAGAACAGCACATCAAGAAATCATTTACTCCAATGGTAAAGAAAACCAAGGACAGATTTATTATTTATTAGTCTGTTACGAGCTAATAGAACTCCAACAACTTCTGAATTCACCTAAAATTCTGTATGCCCACTTTTGCACTTAATTGATGGTATTCCAATAAGATCCATAGGCTTAAATGTTATGTTTACCTCTTTCTGGCAAGCAACGTTCAGAGCATCATATCCTTCACTAAAAGCAGAAGCATGTATCCACACCCAAAGTCGGCGAAAGCAAGAATGCGACTCTGTAGTCTCTTCTTTCTTAAATCCTTGATCATCAACATCAACAACATCGTTGTCCTTATTCCGCAAGCAACAAGGTTGCCACATATACATCACGGGAGCGATTGGTTTCGTAAATGGAGTACCGATATGGTGAAGCTGAAACATACAGAAGAAAGCATACAACCAAATTTCAGACATCATTTTTCATTAAAAGAAAAGAAGTACTAGAATGGGGTAACCCACCATGGCATTTTCATAGACAGCGCCGGAAAGGACAGAATCAGAGACGCCATCAGAACCCGCAGATGGAGAAGGCTCAAGTACCATTCTTAGAATTGACAACAACGACTCCTGTATATGGAAAATTCCTCAATTTTTCAAATTAGTCACAAGTTTCATCACTTTTTAGTAAGCACAAAAAGCCTGTAAACCACAACAACACTACGTTTTTTTCCTAATGCTAGTTAAAAAAAATACAACGGTTACCTCTGGACCTTCCAATTGGACAGCAACATGGTAGCTTGCATCATGGATGAGAACTCCATCTCTAAACCACTTCAACAGAGATCTAGAACCTCTTCCTCTACATAATTATTCACAAAGATTATATTTTTGTAGGAGACAACAAAAGCACTGACATCAATTCACGAAAATAAACATGAAAATCGAAATTCACCTGCCATGGAGACCAAGAGGAAGGTAATAACCCCAGAGCTTGGTCATGGTGAACCTCTTCGCATGCCAAACGTGAGTCCTGAGCCTCTTTGTGCCGTCTCCCGCCGTAGAAAACCCCCTCTCTGGATTCATCCTAAGTTGAGCTCTCCTTCGAACACGACGAGGAACTCTACCGTCGCCATTGTCCTTATCGTCGTCGATTTTCTTGCTCCATATATCGTTTCGCTGCCTTTTGCGTCGTCTCCGAGCGGCTTTGCTGTCGAACGCAGTGGTCCGGCGCCTCTTGCATCGCTTAGAGCGGAAATCGCCGTTCAAGCGACTGGCAACGATGGTGTGGAGAGACTCGAGCTCGGTGGCTCGCGATTCCGAGAATTTCTGGACGTTTATCTTTGGCGGCGGCGGCGGCGGAGCTGATGACGACGGTAATGGCGTTTGAAACCTTCTGGTGCCAGTGTTCGAAGCCATTTTTTAGTTGTTCGTTCGTGGGTTTTTTTCCTATGTTTTCTTTTGCGGAAGTGGTAATACGAACTCTGAAGTTCGGAAAATCACGTAAAATTTTAAAAATTGCAGCAATAAACCTCCGAAACTGTATCGAAATCATACCAACATCTCCTTAACCATATATAGGTAGGGATGTCAATGGGTCGGGATAGGGCGGGTTTCAGCCGCCCCGCCCCTCATTTGGGCCCATCTGCATTGACCCGCCCCTTTAAAAAAAAAAAAAAAAAACTTCATTGTAATCTCCTAATAGGAGATTAATTTTTGGGCAAAATTTTAGCAATGGCACATTTTTGTTTTATAGTGTAACGAAATTGGTTTTCAAAAAATGAAAATAAATAATTAAATAAATTTTCGCTCAAAACGCGCGAAACTAGACGAGAAACATATTCGTCAAGAACATTCAAAACGAGAAATTAATCAAAATAAGCTGAAAACACAAAATCCAGAACAGTAAAAATGGTCATGAACAAAAGGCAAAAACAAAAACATGCTTGAGAGAGAGAGATGACTTGTGAGCACTATACTCGTAACGGGGTTGATGAAGAAGAAGGAGAAGGGGATTTGCCTTGGGGAAGAGCGCTGAGAGTCCTGGTGCCATTAAAACCAACTCCTCTCAACACATACATAATGACGCAGCAAAGGCCAACGGCTACGGACGGCGGACGATTGTCAAAAGCACGGCGGACAACGGCGACGGAAGAGGACGACGGCGGCAGATTGGCCAGAGAAGGAGAGGAGTGAGAGTTAGGAGGTTTTTTGGGGAAGTACATGGGGCGGGTTTGGGCCGGGCCGACCCGACTGACCTGCACCGCCCGCAACCATTAGCTGCAGGTCAAACCCACTCCCTCAGGGGCAGGGCGTGCCCCGCCCCCATGGACATCCATATTATAAGTATATCAACACGCCTTAAGAAAAAACTGTTAATTTTAGATGTGAAAGAGCTAAAGATTCAGGTTGTTAAAGCGAAAAATTAACGAGGAAAATATACTTTTTTGTACATCTTATTACAGATAATTACAGATACAAAATTTATCACTCTTAACAAGACTACAACTATGCTTTAATTTTCCAATTGGTGACTCATGCTTTTGCCAGTCTTAGGATGAAACCAACGGCAGTTGTTTCCTTTCCTCTTGTATGGACTGGAATATCCGAGCTGCTGATTCGGTTGCGGATCTTGGATTGTGTGGAACGACCTTGATCACGTGAGTCTGATGCTTGCTTGTTTGTGCATTTTCATCAGGTTCCTCTGTTGTTGGCGCCGTAGGGAAAAGGGGAAGCTCATCTCCTCGGCTTCTCTCTGTAGGATTACTTGTACTCGCCATACTTCCGTGTAACTCACACCCTTTTGAATTCTGTACTGCTCCACTACGGCACAAGTTCGCACGACTCATCTGGCTCGATATGTTGCATGAACTCTGACGCGGTTTTGGGAAGTTAATTTCGTTAAATGATGACTGATATTCCTGGTCCGTTGCACTTCCTACGCCATATGAACTCATCTGCTCTACAGCTGGGTTTGATGCAAAAGGACTCGTGACTGGCAAGGCATAAGGCAGAGGGAAGTATGTCTGACCCAATGGAAGTGGAGTGCCTGGAAGGACACCGGATCCTTGCTGATTACAGGCAGGACTGAGGAAAGCCTTTCCAGGATTTAGGCTCAAAGGGCAGCAACTGCCGCAGTTTGGCATAGCAAAATTTGCAGTTGGGGGGCATGGCCCAATGTAGGGCTTGTAAAAAAGCCCTTCCAAAGGCGACATGACAGGAACTAGCCACTGATGTCCTGGTGGTGGAGAGTGGAAAGGCAAAGGAACTGATTTGTTAACGGTAGAAGGAGCTGATGGCGGGCTTCTTGAGTGCTCTCCATAACTTGATTGTTTGGCAATGAGCACTTTGCTAGTGTTGTTGTTGACAGGCTGAAGAGGAAGCTGCTGAACTACATCCTCTTGATCGTATTCAGAGCTGGGATTTGGCTTCCGTGACTGACTATTGGGCTTGATAACTGATGCCAGTGGCTCCACAACATTCTCCAATGGCGTCGTCTTCACTAGAGATGCTTTCAGTGCAGGCTTGTGCAAATAAGGACTTGTGCCGTGCAATAGATCAGGCGTTGCAGCAAACGACCTCTGAACCTGTTCCGATTAGTGTGTTGGAAATGTCTTTCCAAAATTTCAAATTCAAGGAAATTAAGATATATGAACGTATACATGCATCTAAGCATACAAACCTTTGTATAAGCGGCATAGCAAATTGCAGTAACTAGCTTACCGTTAACAGTCTATGCAACTCAAACACTTGCACTGCAAAGATCCTTTGCTGACTGAAAATAGTAGCACAGAAATAGATATCAAAAAGAAATATTATAAAAGGTGCACAAAGACATCACTACCAATCTGGATAGATCACGAAAAACTCAAAGCAACACCGTTGAGAACAAATTACAGAAGAATTAAGTCCTCCAGTCCAGTTACTCATGTAGGATGATTTGAAAAATGATAAGCAGCAGCCAATGCTCACAACAACCAAATGGAGATACTTACCAGGTGATCGTTCTTCTCACTTTCCAAAATTGCTTTTCTCCAATCACTCCAACAACATCATCAGGAAGGACATTCAAAGCCAATGTAGAATCAACCATTGAAATCTCCAGAACACCATCATGTCTGTCCATTAGAGTCCCACAGTTCTTCTTTTCATGACACTCAGTGCCATTTACAAGCCATTTTGGACTTCTTTCGTCTCCATGCTGTTGCCTCGAATACGCTTCACTTGCCCATCTCACCTTTGAAGAAATTTCTCTGACCATGCCTCTTTCACTTGCAGGTTCCTCCAAAATATTACCTCTGTGTGTCGCTTTGTCACGCAAGGCCACAAATCCCGTTTGAGGTTGTGCTTTGCCACCATGCGATTTGTTCAAAACAGCCATTGAACTGTAATTTCGTTCACTCCAAGACGCATATGATGGCTTTGATTTTTCAAAATTATCGGCTGCAGGTAATAAATGCGAGAATTTATCTTCAAAATCTCTATCTCCAGCAACTGAGACAGGGGAGAACCTTTCTATGCTGTCCTGACTAGTCTGCGACACTTTTGGATTCTCCTTGGAATGGTTCCTAACTAAGTTTCTGGACTTTTCATTTTCACACCGACTTTTATGTTGCAGGGTAGAGCTTAAGCTCAAGGGAGGCAATTTTTCCCCCTCCTTGCTTTGCGGACCATAAGTAGGAACCGTAACATTGTCCTCAATTTCATACATTTCGAAAGAAAAGTTCTTGAAGTTTGAGAGACCCTGTGCTTGAGATGAATCAGATTCAGCAGCCAATAATGATGACTCATTGGCATCTGAGCTTGGAAAATTTAATGGTTTTGCAGAACTTTTTTCTCTACCTTTTTTCATATTGTTTTCCTTTGTCCCACCAGAAGAACTAGGATGATAAAGCTTCGCATCCATATAAGAAGGTATAGTGGAATTGCGGAACACGGTAAACGTATTTGGATAGGCAGAAGCCTATGGACAGAAATCATTTCAGTAAATTATTAGACCAGGAAAACTAGTGAATTAGCAAAGGAACAACCACTAGAGATTTTTGTCAAAGTTATCTAAGGGTCTTTGAGGGGGAAAAAAGAAAAGACAAAAAAAAAAAAGTTATACAAGTATTAACAGGTGCATGAAATAAGGATGATTACTAAACTAAGGAAAGAGAATGAGAGCAAACACCTTTTTCCCTCTCTCTTTGAAAGCGAAATAATGTTTAGAGCATAGAGATCAAACAGGAGGCAGGCATTACTTTGATAGATTAATACTATCAAAGAGAATTTTACAACTAACAAAAGGGAAACAGTTTTTACTTAGAACTCGTGAACAAAGTGCAAAATCAAATAAAGTGGTCTAGATGGTACTCACTTGGCCCGAGGCTGTTGAAGAAACCATGTCGCCGCTGCTATTTTGCGCACGCGGAAACGTGGAGGCTGATCCTGTTGTAAATCTTTGAGAAGGGATACTGAGCTGCTCATAGAGAGCCATTTTGTTCCTTGGAGGTGCCCTAGGCCCTCCTTTCCCAGTGTCATTGACATGAAGCCTAGGAAACATGGGACTCATTGATTTTTCCGCATCTTTTCCTCCTCTCATACTTCTCTTTCACCACAATTTCCACTCACAAATGTGAATATTTTCAACAAAATTCATAACAAGATCCAAGTCCCATCATCCTTCACAAAAAAACACCGTCACAAAATGTAAATATTTAGGACCTACACTGAAACTTCATAAGATTCTCCTTAAAATCAACCCCACAATTTAAACAATCTAGAGCAAAAAGTAAACCAACTTGTACAAAGAGCATAATCAGTTATTTTTTGCTAATAAACCAGAATTTTAGTGAGTACCCAGGTCAACCTATCTCAAAGAAACAAATTCTGTAATTGAGAACCATAAACAAACAACAAGAACACTTGAAATTCCAGACGTGAAACATTATCTGCAAATTACAGAATAACAAAAATTAGCAACTCAAAAAGAACTGTAAAGACACAAAATATACACAAAATTTCAACGGTATAAACGACATAGTTCTAAATAAGAACCAGAAGCTCAGCTGAAAAATCAGAACCACGACAAAACATGAACAGTTAAAAAATAAAAATAAAAATAACAACAACAACAGCTTGAGTATGATGGTAGCTTACCTTGGAATTCCGGAACAGAGGATCTCAGCAACCAAAAAAGTGAAAATAACGAATAACAATTGTTGTGGACTGGGCAGTGAGGGACCCAACGCCAACTGGATAGAACATTTTTTAGAAGATAGAACCGCTGTTGTTTTCCCTGAAAATGTCATATCATATCATTTTTTTTTTCTTTTTAAACCAAAAAAAGAAGAAGAAGAAGAAAATCCCTAAAAAAGAAGAAAATATCATATCCAGTTTGAGGACTCTCGTCATCCGAAATTCACCCAAGGTTATGACGCGTCAATACCTCATTGGCTGGCAACTTTCTGTTTTGGGAAGTGACTGAGTCTGTCACGTGAAGTACTAAAGACCGCCCGTTGTATCACTTAAACATCTGGTCATTCTTTTAACAGAAAAATCGTCAAAGATCGGTTGTTCCTAGTTTTTCGAGCGAGAGTTCTTCCGTAAAGCATTGTTGAGGAGGCAATGTCAACTGCCAGAAGTAACTTGACGGCGTCCAATCCAAAAGAGTGTTGCTTGTCGCTTGAACATGTGGGCGTAATTATCGGTCCGAACATCTGGGTTTTGCACAAATTTTCTTTTTTCTTTTATAAAATGGATAGGTTTGAGTTTTACTATAATTGGAATTTTTGCACAGTGGAGTTGCTTTCCCATAATCCATGTCTCTGACACGTGACGTTTTGAAGTTTAAAGGATAAAAGTCTATAAATGTCCAAAGCTTCGAACTTGATACGGACAATTTATGTGCGGCCATGTACTAGATAAATTACTTTTTTTATCTGATGTATGATATGAATATATGTTTCTTTTTTGGTCATCAGCCTATAAGAGATGTACGTTTGTTTGGCGTCAAGTGCAATATATGTCTACTCTTTCATTGGTGATTTCGGCCGATAGTGTTGTTTGTGGGTCATTCCCACCAACTCCTAGGTCCATATGATCGTGCTGAAGGCCCACCCACGTGCTAGTTGGGCATGAGTCGAAAGTCGTACCCAATGACAGGTAGATTTGGAAAACACGTTTTAGCTCCGTCGGAACACTCGCCCTTTATTTGGTGAAGTAACGATATCCCCATCGGGCTATGTTTCCATACTCATATCGAAATGATCTTGTCCTAAAAAGCAACATTGAGAGTAGGGATTGAAATATCTACATTTTCATCGGTATTTTAGTTGATGTTTTGAAGTGATGATACGGAAACAGGATGTCGTATCTTTTTTTTTTTTTGGTAGAGTATCTAAAAATTTTCATGGGTATTAATATTTTGATAAAAATATTTATTTTTCATGAAAACTATAGTATAAAATAACAAAACAACGAAAAATTTTATTGAAATTTTCGTGAAAATATCAACAAAAAATTGATAAATTATCTAAACCTTATATATAATTTTTTTAATTTACTTTGAAATATAAAATTCAAGTTATTTTTATTCACCTTTTTAATCGTGATGACCCGTCTTTTCAGACAATCACTTAACTTTCTTAAACATTATTTCTTAAATATTAATCTTACTTACTTAGTAAGAAAAATACTAAAATATTTTTTTTTCTTTTTTCTTTAACATCCTTTAAAATGTTTTTTAGAACTGTTGACACTGCTCAACACTTGACTTTAATACCATTTCAAATCGTTTTTTAAAACTTGATAGGAAACTTTAACTAAATCGTAATTTAAAATTTAACTTTATGATAATATAAAACATTTCGTAAAATATATAGTAAAACCTTGAAAATATTTCCTAAAACTTTGATTTTTGTAGAACTTTGAAAACATTATATTAAATAATGGAAAATATTTCTTTTGAATAGTGGAAGTATACTGTAGTGGTATCTATACCAAAATCTCTGCATCTGCCTTCTACAACACCAGGCTCCCCAAACAGGTTCTACTGGTTAACTGTAGAACTACCTACAGTATGAAAAAACTTTTAATGAACTTTCGCTCAGTAAGTTCAAACGTAAACTCAAAAATCATTTTAACATGCTTTAAAAACTTTTATCATAAAAACCTTTCTCTTAAAACATTTTTCATAAACGTTTTTCATAAAATATTTCTTGAATGTTTTTCATAAAATGTCATTTATAAACCTTTTCTTGTAAACATGAAAATGTTTTTCATAAACATTTCTTATAATGTTTTTCATAAACATAACACATAAACATTTTATAATAAGGAATACGAGCAAAATCAAAATGCATGATTCTATTTATGTTTAATTATTTACTTTCAATTATGGGCATCTTATGAATATTCTTTTCTTACTTTAATTTTATATCTTTATCCCTTAATTTTCCTTATCTTACTTTAGTATTCGTACCAACATCATTAATCATGAGATCATAAACATAATGCTTCCTTTGTGAAAGACTTGAGACCATCGAACACTGAGGTCATGTACCTCACATCAAGGAGGTCAAACTTTAACTTTACATGTGTACCTCATATCAATGAGACTAGTATGATACTTTCTTTTTATCTTTACTTTACATTCTTATTAACTTTAGTGAGCATATTATATGCAATCACATTATATATAAACACATTTACAAATCATAATTGTTCTCTTTAAAACTTATTACATAACAAATGCAACATAAAACTTATTACTTAAACTATAAAACATTATGCATTAACAAAATCCAAAACATACTTTAAACATAATTTTTGCAAATACATTAAAAACTTTTACTTGATCTTTTAAAACCTTATGCACATCAAATGCAATCATGCTTTAACATAATAGTTGCAAATATTTTGCAAATCTTGATTTAAACTGTAAAACTTTTTGCATAACAAATCCAAACATACTTTTACAAACAACTTGTGTAACAATTGCAAACACATTTGCAAACATATATATATGTAAACATTTGAAAATTATTTACTTTATGCTATAGGTGAGGTTTGAAACTTACATGGACTTAGCTCTAACGTTTCCATTTCCTTTCTTTTCCTTTCATTAGTCGGCCTCGGTGTCCTGATCAAATGACACCCTAACTTATTAGTTAACTTTTTTTTTATCAATATACTCGATTGATAATGAAACTTAAACATTAACCGTTCTTTCCTTTTTACTTAACTTGTATACTATTGATTTACTTTCCTTTACTTTGCTTTGTAACCCGTTACTTTTAACTTTGTAACCCACTAGGTTACTTTTCTTTCATTTGAACATCCCTTATTAAATTTCTCGTCTCATGTGATGGTTTTGTTACTTAATGTATTACAAAACATTTTTCGTCTAAGAACGTTTCACTGGTTTGGAGTATTCGACTTTGCTTTAACCGTTTTCTTAAAAATAACAACTTTACCCTAAATAGGTTTTCGTCAATTTCGTAACTTAATAAAACTCATTGCCTACTTTACCATTCCATTACCTACTTATTACAAAAAATTCCCACTAAAGAACGTTTTCTAACATCGGGCGTTTCGAGTCCGTTTTGACCATTTTTCATAAAATGACTATTTTATCCTTAATATTTTTCTTTCATTCTTTCCTTGACTAAACTTTGAATCCTTTAAGACTTGGCAACTATTTTTACCCACTGCCTTCAGTGGTGCAGGAACCTAGCGTTCCTAGGTGAAAACCAAGTTTTAACACAATTTTACAGTTTTGGCCTAAAATACAAAAATCTTTGCATTTTTGTCCCCTAGAACCAAAAATGACCACTATATATCAAAACGTTCAGTTTTTCTTAAGGAATAAAACTTCCCAAAGTTCCATGCTCAAATTCCAAACATTTCATAACATTTTCATTTCTTGACATTTTATGCTCAAAATTTTGTAAAATTCATAAATCCTTAACTGAGTGGAGTTTTAATAAACAGTCTATGTTGTCCTAACAGTTTTGATGAATTCTATAACTTTTACGTTTTAACTTTGCTTAAATTCTAACGTTTAGGTAGACTTTTTGACTGATTTTTAAATCTATAGAGCTTTTGTAAAACTTTGCCATTTAGTCCTTTTGGAATTTTATAAAACTTTGTTCACAAAAGTTGTTTCCCTCACTGTGCTTGTAAATTCCTGACCTTATTTAGAACATAATTTGGCCTTTAAGGCCCTCAAAATCCTATTGCCTTCAAACTAGTTAAACTTTATAAAGTTTAACAATTTTCGATTTTTAACCTCAAAACCCTTATTTTCTTTCTTTCTTTCATCATCACCATCAATATAAAGCATAAATCAATCATGTCATAATGTCCATTTACATGTCATAAACCAAAATATTTCATCAAACACTTGGCATACATGTTATAACATTAACTTTTTAAGTATAAAGTTTAGAAATTTACCAAAATTTTGTCAACCTTTTTGATCCTCATTTGTCAAGCTCAAAACTTTGTCATGTCTTCTTTACAAAACCATGACGAAACCCCAACAAAAACCCATCTAAAACTTAAAGAAAATCACTAAAACCCTTAGAAAAAATTTAGAATCTTATCTCTAAAGTTGTAAAACTTTGCACTAAAACACTAGAGCTTGCTTTAAACATGATTTAGAGGCTTGATTTTCATCAAAATTTCTTGACGGACTTCCATGGGAGGGACAGTTTTCCTTGGAGAAGAAAGTAAACATTTTTTCCTTTGGTTCTTACTTCATGAAACCAATGTTAAATAAAGCTTGATTTTTATAACTTTGATGACTCACCATATGAGTCATCACTCTTCATCATTTATGATAAAAATTTAGCTTAACTTGGCCTTATTTGATTTGGCCACCTCAAAGGGTGTTTTTGTATTTTTTTTTTTCATCTTATGTGATGACTCATCTCTTTGATCATGACTTAGGGCTAGTTTGGCATCAAGGGATTGGGCCACATCAAGATGTGTGGTGGCCTAATCTCAACCATTAAGGTGTCCTATTGGTGGGTCCCACAAAACTTTTTATACAGTTCAAGTTTATACTGATAGTATTTTTCCTATACTGTCGATATTCTTCTCCATATAATTCATGAGGTTCCACAACTTCCCATACTTATTTTCATCCACACATAATGTAATTTCAATATTATCTAATTTTATACAGTTTAAATTTATACTGATAGTATTTTTCTTATACTGTTGGTATTTCTCTATACTGCTACAGCATTCTTTATTTATCCATATTCTCCAAACAATATTATTGCTATACTGCTTTAACTTAAACAATCCAATTTTTATACTGTTTAACCTTAAACGGTGAAATTTCTACACTGTATTACTTTTGCAGTGTAATTTTTATACTACATAACTTTATCAATGTACTTTCTTACACTGCATTATTTTAATACTGTATCGTTTTTCATATTGTTATACAATGTTTTTTTTAAATTGTATTTTTGTCTTAACATAATCCTTAACTTATTGCATTTTTAATGCATTAAAAATTCTCAAGTGTTACATTAATATAGTCTTCTATAAATTTTCTTTTCAACGCTATAAATTCATTTTTTAATTTATTCTGTACACAAAGACATGTGATTCAAATTATCAACTCCAATCTTAGAGTCACAAGTAATCACGATAGACCTTTAGCATCTTTCGATAGCAACCTTTAAAGCTTCTTTCGTATTATTCATATTTCTTTGTAACTTTACCAGCTTTATTCTTTTTCCTAGAAGCTCTTTTTGGTATTCATATATATTTTTTTAATCTTGTATGAAACTATAGAGGTAAAGTAGTTGTATTAGTTAACTATAAAGGTATTCATATATATTCACTTTTTAACATTCATATTCATCACATACTTAGTAATTTGGTTAAAAACTTTATTTAAACTATGTATTATTAACAATTTTAGAGTTTTTTAAAGTCTCATTTAAAAATAAAGCTATTTAAGATAACCTTCCACTATTGATATTTCCATTGATATTTTTGTAAAATTTAAGTGCCGATAATTCCATCGATATCGATATTCTCATTCTTGGTTGCGAGAGATATATTTGTAGTGTTTAACATCATATGCTAATAGATTGTAGATCTTACACTATAAGACCTATTGATAAAAATTAACATTGGTGGTGTCCCAAACAATTTTTGTCTACTAAAAAAAGATACACTTTTTTTTAACCATTCATCATTTTTTTCCTCTAAAATTTCTAACTTGAAATAAATTAACCCTATTTTTTACGATTAGTAATGTAATCAATAGAAACAAAATTAGGCCATTTGGGAGAAAGTTCCAATGTTAGAGTCTGAAACGTACATTGTAGCATATAAAAGCTTTATATTATAGCATATTTTAACTTTATATTACAACATGTGAGAGCTTTATACTGTTTGCATTTTAAACTCTAAAGTTCAAAATACTCTTTCAAACACCCTAGATATTGACGTGAGGCAATTATTGTTTGTCAATATTTTTATGTCAAAAGGTGAGACTTAACTGCCGTACTTGTTAGTGATGTGATAGTTTATCTTGCTGTCACTTACATAGTTTTGAACGATTAATAGTAATAAAATAACATTGCTCTTTGAATTGGCGGTGTTAATACAAATTGTAAGTGATCCCTTAGATTTGCAGTTGTTCAATGTTGCACTTCTATCTATACTTGTTACTTGTACATATCACACGATGAGAACAACATATTATTGTTGTTGATGTTGTTATCACGCTACATAGCATGCAAGAGACTAGCAATAACTCTTTCCCTAGTTGAAAACCAATATTCAATACTGCTGCTACTATGCTTCATTGCTTAACAAGTTTACAAGTGCATTAGGACCGTTTGGGTCTGGATGAGGACCCTGCACTAGTTGCTGGGCTAGTTTTGGGCATGAAGTTTTTATTGGTATGCCTAGGACCTGGGCCTCAACCAGTCTCAACTTCTCGGAGGCAGTTGCACCACTTTGGGCTGAAGGAGACGCAAGTTGACGACTGGGTTCAACAGTCTTCGTGTGTGTGGCTCTGTGTGTATATATGTACTTAGAAAAAATTACATGTAATGCCACATTTTTTAAAAATATATTTGTTTATGCTACACTTTAAAAAAAATCATGCTATATTACTATTGATATTACATGTTTAAATTACACTGCACTTAAACATTTATGATATTTATAAAAAGTAAATTTTAAAAAATAACATTTATAAAAATTTCTCTATTTTGAGGTAAAGTGAATATATGGTAGGGAGCTCAAAATTAACAACTCAACAAAATTTGCTATATGATAATGAGACGTGGAGACTCACAAGGACATAGAAAAGACCTAGAATGACAAGTGTTCAGACTGGAATTCTATTGGTATATCATTCATGAATTCAATATCCGATTGACTGTTCTTCCAATATTACTTTATTATATTATTTAATTTAAATTTAAGAACTTGACAATATTATAAATACTAAGTGTTAAAAATACTTGAACAACTAGATGATTTGTCAAATAATGTTGGGGTCAGCCAATGATACATGAAAATTAGAAAACAAATTTGGATTCATATCCTTTGAAGAAACTTGTAGGAAGTATAAATTTAACCTCTATAATATGTTCTCGCATTACAACCTGTAGCAATGTTGTCTTTATATTTGAAGGAATATGGCTAGAGCCTTTTACTTCCATGCAAATTTGATCGATAAAAGTCACGGGTAGTCTTCTTTTTAAGTTTATTCCGTTGGAAGGAAAGGCTCCTGTAAAGAACATTTGGGTTTGTAATGACTCTATATAGCATGCATATTAAAGCTGAAATCCTAACCGGAAATGAAAAGGAACGGAACCACTAGACAAGGTTAGTTTCAAAAAATTAAATCAGCAACCACATCATATATTGTTGCGAAATTAATGCGATAGAAACAAAGAATAAAAACACACAGAATTTACGTGGAAACCCAAAACGGGAAAAAACCACAGGTAGAGGAGAAGAAAATCACTAAACTCGTGAAGATTACAATGGAGGCGCTAAGGAGGCTCGAAAATCGATAATAATCAAGCCCTAATGCAATACATCATATAAATAGGTATAGGCAAAACCCTATGGGCCAAAAATATAAACTAAACGGCCCAACATGAAAAATCTAACTTTTGTTTTTCACCACAATTTGTCGCACCGCGAGCTTTTTGGGTCTGGCCAAACTGAATTCGGGTCACCATACTCTAACATATATCAATATTAATGACTTCATAATTTTCAACGCTTCTGTGTACTTAATCATGCTAACTCCCTTTTGTAAATAATGTTAAGCTTCATGAAGAGATTAATTAATTTTGATATTTTACCGACTAATTAATGTCGGAATTAGTTTCGATAGATATATTATATACTCACAATTAATCCCTGCAATGAAATATCATCTTATAGGTAAGCCATTTGATCAGTCAGTCTATATGTAGAAAAATTATTGAACCATTAATTACCTTCACAGTAATTTTTTTTTTTTTTTAACAAAATGCAATTGTTACCATGGTTATCCGAGAAAAAAAGGACTTTATTAGCAGCAACAGCACTGAGTATTGAACTTTTGGTACTTGAATTATTTTATTACATGTGCTGCCACATGCAAACTTGAATGATCATGCACTAACTCATGCATACATCTAACATGGAGGTATACTTATGCATCACCATATTGTCATGAGAATTCTTAAGTTTACTGTTCTGTTCGTGTACCGAATTTAACTTCCGGAAGATAGGGAGATGGGAAATGAATTTGGAACAGGTTAAGAAGAATAAAAGATGTCAATTATGGGATTGTCCTAGAGAAGGAAGAAGAAGAAGGAAAAAAACAGATATGTGTTGATAATGGGTAGAGTGTCCCATGCACGTGGAAGTCAAAATCATGGCATTGAGTAGCCAGCTTGTGAAATCTAGGATTATGCACGCGCGCACACACGGCTACTTCTAGAAATGTTTTCGTTGAGCATGTGATGATGATATATACATACATACATACATACACACACACATATATATATATGTATGTGTATGTATATGTGTGTATATGTATGATGCCCAACTGAAAACAAAAGGGGGACAAAGGGAGTCCCTAAGGGTTTTCCTGGCCTTTTTTTTTTTTTTTTTTTTTGGTTTCGTTAAGCAAAAACTCGGCCCATTGAATGTGACAAAATAATAGGGTACAACATGCATTGTACGCGAATAACCTTGCTTTACCAATGTATCATGATATATCCTTACTCTGAAAATCTTTCCTTTTCGATCATGACTTGTGTCACCGGTCTGGTCCCTCCAACACTATTACAAGTTTCATGATCCAACCTATTTTATTACCCTTTGTCTCTCTCTTTTCTTTAAAGGAGATTGATAGAGGAACCGATTGGTTCATCTAGTTGCTAAATTCTTTTAATAGAATAGACTATTTTAGTAAACATTTCTCAAATTTTTATGAGAGCGTCCGAGAATGAAGTTTCAACACTAAAGTTTTAAATATTATAGTGTAAATCTTTGACATGCTACGGTGTAAAACCATAATCTACTACAACATAATGCTATAGTCTTAAACTCCAACTTCAAGTCTAACTTGATTCTCACACTTTATAGCGTTCTATTTCAATAAACGTCCCCCCACCCCACTCCAAACCATCCACCACCCCATTCACGTGCGGTTGTGAAACATTAATGATTTTACAATTACCACCCAACTATTTTAATTTTTTTTTATTGACTATATAACACAAGGATGACATTCTCCTTCAATTTTTTTTTTTTTTTTTAAATGGATGACAGTCAGACACACGACAGTACGTCGACTGAGCAAAATCTTCTGGTTTTCATAACATATGTTCCATTGATTATGTAGTCATGATTGTAACAAAAAAATATATATTTTGAATTACTAAAAAATAGCTCATGATTGGTGCCTAGAATGAATGATGAAATTCGGATGGTTGCAAATGGTAAATAGCCATACTAAATTATACTTAAAAAATAAAAATAAATCATATGTGTAGCTGAAATTCAATAAGAGTATACGACACTCGAAAAGTTTTTAAAAAAGAGCTATAGCGGCTATTTTTAGTAGTAGTGTATATTTTTAAATCATTAGATCTAATTAATATTACATTTTTCTGCAAATCTAATTGTTGTTTTTCCACATATCTAATTGCCAATTATTTTTTCAGTACTTATGGGAGAAATATCTTAGATTAAAAAATAACATGAAATTAACTATTTGTTTGCTACTAGGTTTGTAATGGTATGGTTTGAAATAATTGCTTTAAACTTATGTGGATTAAACAATGTATTTGAATGAACGATTAGAATGTAAAAGTTTAAAATGCAAATAAAACATCACATCAGAGAAGTAATGTTTAAAAAATTATGATTTAAAAAAGAAAACAAAAATAAAAAGAATTTTACTGTAAAAAAAATTGTTCAAAATGGTTAAAACTTGAAAAAAATCAAGTTTACAGTTTACCACATTTTAAAGGAATCTCACCATTTTAAACGATTTCTCTATAGCTCCTATGCCCGTTCTCATGCGTTGTAAACACGCAAGCCAAATGGTACACAGGTCCATGCAGAGCCGTTGGACATGTAAGAAATAAAAAAACTATGAAAAGAGAGGATAACAATCCGGTACACTACATCCAGATCAAAGGTTACATAGACGTTGATCGAAATTCCGCAGGATAATGCTAAATTAAGGAGACATTCGGACTCGAAGCGGAACCAGGTGGTCCCAGATTTCACAGAGTTCCAGCTCCACCATGTCCGATTTCCCATGTGGCCGATGCCTATCCCGTCAGGTGTCCCACCAATGGAGTTTCGCCAGGTCCGCAGGAGGGTTCTCTGTTCACGTGTGAGCCGTCGTAAGAATGGAAACAAGACTTTGGTGTGGGGCCCTCTACTCCGCTTGCTCGCTGGACCACCGTATTCCCACTGAGTCCGAGTCGAGCCGAATTCAGAACTTTCGCGTTTTCTGAGCCGACAGGTCGCATCTCGCTAAGCACGGAAGAGCAAAGAAAGCCAAAAAACGACGCGGCCCAGAGCAGAGAAAGGCATTTATTAAGATTTGGACATTCTATGGAGAGAAACAGAGAGGAGAGAGATGTTAGAGATGGACCACAATTTTTCCGCCTAGGCCCAAAAACGTTGGGGGCTCACCAGGTTACTGAGGGTAGGCTCCCTTGGTTAACCGTGGGGAGATGATGGAAGTATTTGTAAAAGTGACTGATAAGGCCAGGTTTGGACGTATTTGTTCCGAAATTTGAAATGTTATAACATTGAAAAAGTTTTATACATTGATTTTATTTTTATAAATTCCAAAGGAAAAAAACAAGAAGGATTATTTTTCGGTCCTAATTAGTATGATCGATATGGAAAAAATGGAGTTGTTGGATATATAATTGTTTTATAGGATTTCTTGGGTTTTTGTTTTTTATTGTTATGAGTATAATTTGATTGAATCATGACTATATATATATATCACGAATTATTAGAGTTTTGATTTAATTTGTTTATAAATTGTCTCTTGATGTGAGTTTTGATGTCGGCTATATTAAATTTGAGGAATCCCATCGGTATCAATGATTTGTAGAACAATAAATAATACTCGTCCTATCTCTTCCAACTACACATAAAAGTCAAAGTTTGGATGCTCCATTTTTTGAGCAAAATTTTCCAAAAACAAATCGCCTCATGCAAACATAAAACGTGTGTATATTTGAGTGTGTGTTTTTTTATTCATGATACGAGAGTATAATTTTTCTCATGCTCAACCAAATTAAGATTGATTCCTTAATCATAGGAAGATCTAGTAGTTAATTATGCCATCATCATCTATCCATAAAATCTTTAGATCTAGAGGTGATTAGGGAGAACAATTATGTTAACATTCTTCTTTATAAATTATTATGCACACAAAAATAATACATTGTAATAAAGACTTGTATCACTCAAGACAAAAGTATCTCAATCTTGCAATTAATAGTTGTCTAGAAGTGAAGATTAGACTGCATCATCACCAACTTTTCTGATAACTACGGCAGTCCCAACTAGCGTGTGTGTGTGTGTGTGCATATATATATAAAAGATATGGAGAAACCAATGCTTAAAAAACAGTGTGCCAATGCCAGCTATATGTACTCAAATCTTCGGATAGAGAGGGAGTTTTTTTTCGTTGAACTTGTGTTCGCCAAGCCATATATATTATGGTTCAATAATATAACAGTTGGTAAGTTTATATACTATTGTATACAATTATGTGGTTTAGTTAATTTTTTATCATTGATCTGTTTTTGGAAAACATTTGTGAATGATATCTTTGAGGAAATTTGATGTTTATATATATATATATATATATATATATATATGGGTTTGTTGATGATCTTGCAGAGAGAAAGGGGTGAAGAAAGCATGAGAGTTGACAAATATATATATATATATATACATATATATATATATATATATAAGAGGAGAGATGTTTAGCAAATTGCTATGGGAACCCATTCACTGAGCTATAATGATGGGCTGCATGTGGGTAGGACTCAGAACCCAGCTGATATCCATCTCTTTCTCCGCAGCTTTCTCTTTCTAGCAACTATCTCTAAATTTAATTGTTACTTACCAAAAAAAAAAAAATTTAAAAAAATATTAATATGAATAAAACAAAAAAATAAAAAGAAAAATAAAAGGAAGAACTTGGATGTGATGAGACAAAATTCTATTAGCCAACTTGCTTTTTTGCTTCTGCTATCTTCTTCCCTGACTGTCTTTCTTGCCTGCCAACAACTTTCATGTTCTAAACTTCCCACTACTAGTTCTATGTTCAAAATGGCAATATTCCAAATTATGAACAACTACAGCAGGAGCAGTGCTTTACTTGCAGGTCATTTTAAGTTTTTTATATACATGGAATCCTTTTTTACTGTTGGAAATTGTAGTTTGACCGTTTACCATATATTATTCTGCCATTTTTTTTCTCTTTCTGCTGAATCCTTCATTGAAATTTAATTTCATAAATGCCCAAACACGAGGTAAAATAATGTGTAAAATAATCTAGTTAGAACTAGACTTTTTTTTTTCTCCCTTTCCTTTTTTTTCAAAAGAAGAGAAAAAAGTGGAGTTAATTTTTATAGAATTGTATCATTGTTCTTTAGACGTCTAAGGCAGTATCTTGGAAGTACAAGGTGGTGGAGAGTCAAATACCATCATCAACAAAGTAATGTAGTAGAAAGGGAAAACAGTAATAGTCATCATTATAACTATGATTAATAGAAATCTTTTTAAAAAGCTAGCGTGGTTCTGTAAAAGGATACTCTTTACTCCAAGCAGAACTTTTTACTTTTTTTATTTGCACGATTACAGTGCGCGCATGGAACGGCTTAAACAACCAAAAAAAGGAGGGGTCAGAGCTTTTTCCCCACTACAACAATACAAAACAAAAACAAATATTAATAAACAATTAAATTAGTTTAGATACAGAGTGCTAGTCTGAAATCTCATGCTCCCCATCTGCAAAAATATACTCTTACACACCCCACCAAGCTGACCAAAAAGCCTTATCTTTTTCAAACCCATTATACTTCTTTCAACTGTTGAAAATATATTTTATCGGTTTTCATATATTATATGTATATATATATATATATTGTTTACAAACACTATTACCAATATTTGCTGTATTACATATGTAAATATATAATATTGCACCTTTAGTTTTTGCCTATCTATATATATAAGCATGCCTATCAACGAACAGGATGTCATACATCAGTATTGATCCTCCATTGCAGCTCAAAAAGGTATAGAGATTAGAAAGGCTTTTTTCAATCCATTTTCTTTCTTTTTATTCTGTACTTTCCAATTCCAGAAGATAGAACTAAGCAAAGAAAACACAGTAAGTCTCTGTTTATTATTATCTGTTTTGTTTCTACTGATCTTTTTGTTGAAATCCATGCCTTTTTTTTTTTTGTTGATGAAATTTCAGTTTATGAATTCTTGGAGTCGTTCATGTTTTGAGTTTCTCAGTCGTTAATTGTCCCCTTTTACATGGCAAAAAACTGACGTAATTAGCGATGGTTATTTTGTTTCTTTTTGACACAGTTTTGATGACATTGAATCATTAAAGATGGCGGCTAATGGCAAGTACCAGAAAATGTACACAAACTTGTGATCATACATAAAAAAGCTGAAAGCTGAGGTGATATTCTTCTTCTGAAAAGAAAAAAAAAAAAAAAAAAAAAAATATATATATATATATATATATAGCATCAAAGATATAGTACAGCTAAATTATTTGGTGGTGGCGCAGCTGGATCTGGACTGGAAATTGGTATGTCCCCTCCAATAATTCTCTCCATTATTATTATTTTTTTCTGTTATATATTTCCTCATAAAATCTTTTCAAATTATGATATTTGCCATGACACACCAAAACTAATATAGATGCATAATGGGCTTATTGTTATGGATATTTCACAGGCAGGCAAGATTTTTCTTTGATATATATCAATGGAGGGAGATTTGTATTCATCAGTACAGGCTGTGACGAACACGCCTTCTCCCTTATGGCCGGGTAACCATAGTATTCAACGCGATATCGAGGCAGAATTCCTCATGTCCAGCTCAAGATCAGAGCTCCAGAAAGCAGCAGCTCATCATCATAATTCATTATCATCACATGCGGTTACATCAGTAGATGTTATTTCAGATTTGAGCTTCTCATCGCAAATATCAGATTACGATCAAACGACGGCCTTTGCGAAATTGGCAACAACTAATTGGCCGGGACAGGCTTTGAGTACATCTGAATTAATCTCATCATGTCCTCCTAACAGGCCTAATTACGTCATGATGAATAACCCTTTTAGTGGCTTCATGAGTACTGATTATGGCAATAATATCAATGTACAGTCTCAAGTTGTGGTCAACAGCAAGTCTCCAATGCAAACGACATGCTCTCTCGAGTCCCTGGATTGGTTGCTCTCCGCCACTAACAGCAACACAGACGCTGCTTCCATCGAAGACGATGATGGGATTTCGATGATTTTCTCCTATTGTCAGAACTTATGGAACAACAACATCGGAGCAGCTGCGGCAGCCAGCGGTGCTGTCTCGTCTGGCGAGTCCGAGTCTAACAACAACAACAACAATGTCGTCGTTTCGAGAAACAACATTAGCAAGGAGGAAAGCACTACTACTGACTCTCAGAGTTCCATCAAGTGCTCAACAAAGAGAAGCAACAGTTACTTCCATCTTCTTTACACGGATAACATCAACCATTCTTCTTCCAGCGAAGGCGGGTTTAAGCTAATCTCGGAGAATTTGCCGAGACCGAATAAGAAGCCGAGATCGGAGAAGCAGGACCGTCAAGTACCGAGCTCATCTAACATCAATTTCCAACAGCCAAGCAATAATGACTCATCAATATCTTCTTCGGTCGAGCATGAGCCTGATCCCGAGGCCATTGCGCAGATGAAGGAGATGATATACCGGGTGGCGGCTTTTCGGCCTGTGAACTTAGGGTTGGAGATAATGGAGAAGCCGAAGAGGAAGAACGTCAGGATCTCAACCGACCCGCAAACGGTGGCGGCGAGACAGAGAAGGGAGAGGATCAGCGAGAGGATTAGGGTTTTGCAGAGGCTGGTTCCAGGTGGGAGCAAGATGGACACTGCCTCGATGCTTGATGAGGCTGCCAATTACCTCAAGTTTTTGAGGTCACAGGTGAAAGCGCTAGAGAGTCTCGGCCAGAAAATTGATTCCATGAATTGCCCACCAACAAACATTACTTTCTCTTTCAACCCTTCTTTTCCCATGCAAACTACTGGCACTATCACTGCTAACAATGTCCCATCAGTAGTCGTACCACCATTCCAAAACCCTAATCATGTCCACCACTACCAGAGTTGAAAAAGGAAAAGAAAAAAAAAAAAAAAGAAAACTAATGCAAATTTGCAAAAGCTCTTGTTAGTGATAATAACCCTAACCATGCATGTAACTAGCCCTTTAACCATTATCATCGTCATTTCATAATTACCAATGATTAACATTATTCCCTCTAAAACCCCGTTTTAATTTTCTGGCTCAAGATCCAAATCTGCGGATTCATGATTATTCCTTCTTCCGTGTGATGTTCTAGCGTTAAACTAAAGGCTTTAGGGTTCCACGCATAATCATCACAGTCATGATCAATATCATGAGAAAGACCAGCTAGCGGAAAGGAAGAGTTGTTCGTTTTGAACAATTCTCTTTTTATTTCTATTTCCACTTCTACTTTTGATTCTTCCACTATCATTGTTATTCTTTCTTTCTTGTTTAATTGAAGGAATTATACGGTGGAAATAGGATCAGGAACGGCGTGGAAAGAGTGTGTAAAGCTATCCGTGAGGATACCAAAAAAAAAAAAGGGAAAAAAAAAAGCTTTGTAATTATACCACCTATGATTACGATCAAAGGGCTAGAAAGTGGATTTACTACTTTAGACTTGTTTTTATAATCATTTTTTAGTGGGATCTATGTACTTAATGCTCACCTTTCTCGGAGATCTTTATGAGTGTTTTCTAATTTACAATGTTTATTGTTGCCTAACCAATGCAAGAGACATTCTCTTAAACGTGTGAGTCCTAGTCTGTGGTCCTGTCTCCTTGATTCAACCCAAAGCGTGCTCTTGAAAATCACTCCCCAAACTCATTGCTTAGCACATGTTTATGTGCCTTTTATTTTCTTTCTTTCATTTTCTATTATATTTATTTTTTATTTAATTTTTTTTTTGGTTTTTTCGTGAGGTGGATTTGTCTGGTACATTAGATATTGATCTTAGCTAATAACACCAGTGCCCTTCGGCTCATACCAAAAAAAAACTGCAAAAGTCCCATGATTATGAAACTAATGATATTCCTCGTGATGATGCTTTGGAATTATATGCATATATATATGATGAACAATGCGTATAATGTGTGGATTTACTAGGATTTTTTTATGCTATTTTTATTGGCATCATGTCCTTTAGGCTTCCAAGTTCCGATCCAAACCCATTTCTCAGGACGTTTATGCCCTTATTTACAAGCACGTGGAAATTGAAAATCTTTATCTGTTAACTCAAAAGCACATATCCTAATTAATAACATCAAGCAACTAATTAACTATAATATACAAACAAAGAACAAACCAAGACCCAAAAAGAAAGTGACGACGATTGGTAATGAATTCTCCTATGAGTTTGAAATTTTGTAAAAAGTTCGTTTCAAATTTGGATGAGAGAGAGAGAAAGAGAGACGGGGAGGTTATTTTGGTTGGAATGAATTTTGCTAAATTTAGGCATTCTGTTGAGAAAAGGAACTCGGACCTATGGCTTAGCTATTGGCTTTTTGGTTTTTGTCATTCAAGTTGACAAAAATGTTCTTGAGAGAGCTATATCCATATAACCAATTTGCGTGACCTGTAGATAAGCTTTTTGAAACTCGGTATTCTTGTTGGCTTTCACAAGTGGGAGGTATTTGACTTTGTAAATACGGTTGTGATGTAGCTGTTGCTTGCTAAAGACAGCTTCGTTATTATTTCTATATATCATTTAAAAAAAAAAAACTTACAAAAGCAGAGTGTAATAATTTAATTAGTCAAATAGCGAGAAATTTCACTTGTCTTTTCTTTTTTTTTTTTTTTTTTTGGTTTTCTAACAGGAAAAAAAAACTCCAAGACGAGATATTCAAGCAAAGAAAGAAGTTCTTTCTTTATTTAAAAAAAAAATGGAAAAAAAGAAAAAGTGAACTCCCCATTTGTAATAAAAATTTACAATGCATCACCTAATTATAAATACGAAATTAAAATTTAACACAATATTAAAAATATTTTAAAAATATTCTTAATTATACTTTCTATTATATAATTATATAATATTTATTTAATGACTTTATTATAGGAAATGTACAGAAATTTTACAGTCATATTTATAAACTTCAGCCATTTGTCTCATCCACCCATTCGGACTTCTTGAATGCAATGTGCTTGAACCAAAATACTCACCTTGCAAGTGGGCCCAGCTCTAAATTTACGGGCATAAGTTCGATCAACTGTCTTGATTCTGTCACATCACCGTTGTTAGTCCTAGCCATCTCCATAGCCAAGCATTGCTTCAATTCTATCACTATTTGAGTCATATGTGGTCTCTTAGCAGAAATGGGAGAAACACAAGCCATTGCCACTTCTACTGCTTTCCAAACTAAATTCTTGTTGAAGTCTTGCTCTAGTCTTGGATCCACAATATTTGTTATGTCCCCTTTTGAGAGCCAAAGGTTAACCAAGTCAATAACATGATCCTTTCCATTGTGCTTAGTGATTGCTGGTCGACCTGTGATTATCTCTAATAGAACAACCCCAAAGCTAAACACATCGCTTTTCTCAGTTAGCCTACTGGACGTGTAGTATCTGCAAATCAAAAAAAAAAAAAAAAAGAAAAAAAGAAAAAAAATCAATGTTGAACATTTTATGTCCTTTATTTGGAGAGAAAAATCATTTTGAGGAATGCTATATGCACACTCAGTGTGGCGTGCGTACAAAAAAAATCTGTGATACCTCTATTATTTTTTTTTTCAGTAGTTTTTATTCAAGTTTGCCTTTGTTATTTCATGTGATGATGAGAGAAAAATGATGAAATAGGTTAGGGAATGATACATAGTACTTACTCGGGATCAAGATACCCCGGTGTGCCAACAACTACAGTTGACACATGTGTGTCACCTTCAAGTGGAAAAGCTTTGGACCACCCAAAATCAGACAGTTTAGCTTCTAACTTGTCATTCAATAAGATGTTTGTAGTCTTCACATCTCTATGGATAATTCGCGGCTTGCAGCCACTGTGCAAATATTCCAACCCTGCATTTAGAATTTCACATTTTGAGTTCGTTTACAACATCAAGAATGAAAAGTAGGGGGGAAAAAAAAGATCAATACCATGGGCTACATCCATTGCAATTTTGAGCCTTTCTTCCCAACTCAAGGGATGCGCGTTTTTATCTGCAATATCCATGAAGAAAGTTGTGATTTGTTAGCTTTTATCTCATTTCTATGTAATTACCTTATCTTATCTGGCATTTCAACAAATTAACTAACTACTTAAGATGAAGCCAAAATGAAGATTTTGTGTATGATCAACATATATACCTGATAGATGCCATGCTAAGTCTCCATTGGCCATGTACTCGTATACGAGCCCCATATTAGGGCCTTCATCACAATAACCAACAAGAGCAGTCAGGTTCCTGTGGTGAACTCTTGTAAGAAGTTTGGCCTGTAAAATGCACCTCATCTTAGTTCAACACAATTACATGTCATCTACATAAATGGGACTTTTAAGCAAATACCCCAAGTTCAACATAGTAATTAAGTGTACAAAATTTTTTGTTGTGACTGAACTACCTCTGCTTTGAATTGCTTGTACCCTTGTGCTGATGAACGAGAGAGCATCTTGACCGCAACTTGGCTATCATCAAAGACGCCGTAGTAAACTGTTCCAGATCCTCCTTTCCCAACAATCCTTCCAAAGTTGTCAGTAATCTTTAAAACTTCAGAGTATGAGAACTGGTGTTTCTCTGGCTCTAGTTCTTCATCTTTTTTAGCGGACTCAACCTTCACATTGGTCGTAGTTGTATCTGATAAACAGCATATGAGAAAATAATATTGTCATATGAACAACTCTATTTTATTGATTTATGGGAATTAGAATCTTCTAAAAATGATTACAATGAATACTAAACCTTGTTTACTCCTCTGAAGGCACCAAAAGATGACCCCCGCACTTAACAAAATGACCGAAAATCCACAAACAGATGCTACAACTGGAATCAGAACATTGTTGGTTTTCTTCTTGTCCTCTTTCTTGCATGGAGTTGATAAGCAAAGATATGAATTTCCGTCCGCTCTGGAATTAAGAAGATGTACGAAAAAAAATTTGAATTATATTCGGAACCTCACTTTTTAGTCAAGGAATGAAAATATTCGATTAAAAAAAAAAGCTAATGCAAACAAATGAACTGCGTAAATAAATGACCAACCTCAAGGAAATTGAACCCCTGTTTAACTTTTCCTGGAGTCCCACTGGGAGTGTCCCTGAGAAGTTGTTATTTTCTAGATTTCTATAGAGGAGGAGGAAAAAACATCAATCTCTACATACACATCATAAAGAACCAAAAGCTATATATTTATATGTGTGTGTGTATATATATGTGTGTATATATATATATACATATACAAGAATGTAAAGTAACTTACATAATCCTCAAAGATGGCATCTGTGACAGAAAATCAGGCACTGTTCCGCTTAAGTTGTTGTTTGACAAGTCCCTGAATTGAACAAATATGCATATCAGTTATGTTGGAAGAGAAATTACAAGTGAATATGTCTTTTTGAGGTGTAGATGAGAGATTGGGATACTTACAGTATCTGCAACATTGTGAGGTTTGATACATAAGGAGTTATCTCTCCGGTTAATTCACTTGAGGATAAGTTCCTGATCAAACGACAAAAAAATATTATCAAGGGAAATGAGTTTATGCTGAAAAATTGGTATGTTGATTTAAAGTCAACTACTCACAAAGATATGATTCTAGGTGGATCAAAATCATTGAAGCTGCAATTAAGACCGTCCCACATGTAATCACTCGGCACACAAGGATCTCCTTGCCAATCTCTCTCTACTTGATATATTGATTTGTATTTGAGTTCATACGTTGACTTGATGCTCATGATGGCATCAACTAGTATTTTAACAGGTCAAAATATTAAGAAGATGAAGTTTTGAAACACAAAAAATGCAAAATAAAGTTCTGTTTATAGAAGTTGTTTAACCATACCATCATTTTGGTCCGTCTGTGGTTGAACCATTGGTTTCACGGTGAAAATCTCAAAGGCATTAAGCAACGGCGGGAGGCTTGACTTCTCTGTTTTCTTAATTGAAACAAGAACATAGGATTTGCTGGTGACTTTCGTGCTGTACGCTGAATCGGCAATCAAATACTTTGGAGAAAATGGCCCCAAAAATTTCTCATCATTCACATATATGGTCATCTCTCTGGTTTGGTTGACTTGGAGCTTCTCAATCTCAGCAAAATGCAAGGTGATGTAAAATTCAGCAGGGCTCTTGTCGTCGGTGCTCCACTTGATTTCCAAGGCGTCGTCCGGGTTCTCAGGTGTCACTGCAGTGCTCATGACAACTGGTGGTGGATCAAAAACATTATCAGGATCAACAGATGATGAGGTGTTCAAGACATCCCACTCTTCTTTGTTGAAAGGCATCCAAATCCGATCCAAAATATCATCTTCATACCTTTATTTACAAGAAGAAGGTCAGTCTCCTCTGAATATTCTACTGAGAATTAGATTTGTGATAGCAAAAAACTGGCTTACCTCACTAGTTTTTTTTTTTTTTTGTGATAAGCCACAGTCTAGCCTTGAAAAGAGTTCCAAAGATCCAGACTGAGAAATATAAGACTTGTTGTAAAGAAGCCTCAACTCTAAAGCTGATATGAAAGGAGTGCCTAGACCTGTGTTTACAAGACAATCATATATATAATCTGAGTGTGGAACATGTATGATTTCCATGGTTATTACGCTGTCTGAATCATTCACTTTCACTGTGTTCCACTTGTTGACTCCGAGATATAGATCGTACACCGGGAATCGGCTATCTCCATCGTAGTTCCCGTGCATAAAACTGGCTCGGATCAAGTAGGTATTGTTTTTGCCTTCCGAAGGTCTAAGAGCGTAACAGTTTTTTCTTCCTTCCGAGAAGCTTCTGACATTCCAAAGCTGCTGTGTAAGGGTCCCGGTCTTAAACTGGGGCGATATTGACTTGCTCTCTCCGCGGCCTACGTCAAGGTATTGAAGATCAGAAGTGCAGAATATGCCTGTTTTTTCATCAGTATAGCTGTCTGAAGCACCACAGTCTATGCTAATGAAGCCTGCGCAAACGATCAGGAGATCACATTTAATCATTTTATGGTCATAGAAAAGTAATGAGTACATGATCTTGAGGTAGATTTCATGATTATGTACTAAACGTGGTATTTTCCTGGTCATGAACAATAATAATCAACATGAGAGCAAAAGTAGCATGCAAAATTGCAAAGAGTAAGTGCTTTTCCGTTTGTGTAAATCCCTTCTCGGTGTTGTGAAAGCTTATCAGATAGGGGAAATTCCTAGTTCTTACTATGCCTTTGTCAGTAATTCGGTGGTTCAATATTAAGGCCCAAGAAGGCCCAAATGTAAAAGGCGAATGTATGCTTAAGTAGGAAGTCGGTTAACTCAGGGTATTATGGTCAGTTGTTACTGTGTATAAATAGGCATCTTTGTAACTGAATTAGTCAGAGTATGGCAAAGAAAAATAGAATAGGAAGGTATAACAGAATAAAAGAGGAAAGGGATGTTGTCTTGTAAATCTCTTGTAATCCTTTTATTTCTAGAAATAAATAAGAAGCTTCCTATGTCTTTCTTGAAAACAGCTTGTTCATAGCTCACAATCAGTAAGGGTACTTAGATTAATTGTCTTCTTGATTTTTTCTGCGTTTCTTCATCAAGTGGCATCAGAGCGTGGTTCGTGGAAGGCATGGCAATGGCAATGGCAAAATTGGAAGTGGAGAAATTCACAGGTTCCAATGATTTCAGTCTATGGCGTCTGAAGATGAAGGCATTACTTGTTCATCAGGGTTTGGATGCATCTCTGTCCAAGGCAGCACTCTCGAAGGTTGACGAAAAGTCGAGAGAAGATGTGGTCTCCTCAATCTTCAAGATGAAGTTCTGAGGGTGGTTGCTGCCAAAAAACGGCCATGGGAATCTGGGAAAAGTTGGAAGCTTTGGACATGAAGAAGTCACTGGCGAATAGACTTTACTTGAAGAAAAGGCTCTACACTCTTCAGATGGATGATGGCAAACCCTTGAAGAAACATGTCGATGACTTCAATCGAATTGTTCTTGATCTCAAGAGCATCAATGTGAAGATCAATGATGAAGACTAGGCCGTAATTCTGCTTAGTTCTTTGCCAAAACGATATGGGCATTTTGTCGATACAATGCTCTATGGCAAAGAAACTCTCACAATGGCAGAAGTAAAGGCTACCTTAAACTTGAAGGAGTTGCAGAAGAACGGAGAAACAAAAGAAGATGGAGTTGCAGAAGGTCTTGCAATCAGAAGGAGGCCTGAAAAGAGGGAATTTAAGCCAAGAAGCAAATCAAGATCCAAGACTAGGTTCAAAAGAAAATGCTTTCTTTGTCATAAGGAAGGTCATTTTAAAAGAGATTGTCCTGAAAGAAAGATCAAGCCTGCCGAAAGATTAAAGAATTCAGGAGATCTTGCAAATGTTGAAGAAGGCTATGAGAGTTTTGAGATTCTACTAGTGGCTGATCCAAATTCGAGCAAAGAATGGATCTTGGATTCAAGTTGTTCCTATCACATGTGTCCTAATCGTAGCTGGTTTGAAACATTGCAGGATGGAGAAAAGGGAGCAGTAATGCTTGGCAATAACAAAGCATGTAAAGTGATGGGCATTGGCACAATAAGGATCAAAATGTTTGATGGAATAGAGAGAATCTTGTCAAATGTCAGGTATGTTCCTCAATTAAGAAGGAACCTAATTTCACTTGGAATGCTAGATCATGCAAGCTACGCATATAAGTGTGAAGGTGGTAGTCTAAGGGTAAGTAAAGGCTCCTTATAGTTATGAAGGGCCTTAGAACAAACGGCTTATATTCATTGATTGGCAAGACTATCATAGGGGGGTCAGCCTAAGTTGTAACAAGTGCAGTTGATAAGACAAAACTATGGCATCAAAGGCTAGGCCATGTTAGTTTAAAGGGTTTGGAGGAATTATGCAAATAAGGCTTGCTACGTGGAGACAAAATAGAGTCTTTGGAATTTTGTGAAAATTGTGTAATGGGGAAGGCTAGAAGACTGAAATTCACAAAGGCTGAACACTCAACAAAAGGGGTTCTTAATTATGTCCACTCAGATCTTTGGGGGCCTACACGTGTTGAATGACATAGAAGAGCCAGATACTTCATCTCGATTGTAGATGACTACTCTAGAAAAATCTGGCTGTACTTGTTAAAGAATAAGAATGATGCTCTCTCAAGATTCATGGAATGGAAGACATTGGTAGAAACACAAACAGGCAGAAAGTCAAAAAGTTGAGGACTAATAATGGCTGGGAATTCTATGTTGATCAGTTTGCTCAAATGTGCAAAGACCATGGTATAGCTAGGCATTTCTCAGTTAAAAAGACCCCACAGCAAAATGGATTGGAAGAGAGGTTCAATAAAACACTGCTTGAAAAGGTATGCTGGATAATGCAGGGCTTCCAAAAACCTTTTGGGCAGAGGCTGTAACTACAGCAGCCCATCGAATAAATAGATGTCCATCATCAGCAATAAATTTCAAGACTCCTCAAGAAGTTTGGAGTGGCAAACCAACTAATTACAGTAGGCTTAGGACTTTTAGGTGTCTTGCCTATGCTCATATAAGGCAAGACAAACTAGAGCCACGAGCTTTGAAGTGCATTTTCATCGGCTATCCAACAGGGGTGAAAGGCTACAAACTTTGGTGTCTAGAACCTGGTCATTCTAAGTGTCTCATTAGTAGAGATGTTGTTTTCAATGAACAACAAATGGCCAATCTAACAAAATAATCAGAAATTCCCCAAGAACCATAAGCACCTAAGCATATACTAGAACTTGAGGTGGAGCCTACAATTTCAAGTGTTGAAAATGAGACAAGAGAGCAAGGTCAAACTGATCCCATTGATGATGTATCACAATTAGATACAGTCCCATAATCTTATAATTTTGCCCGAGACAGACAGAGAAGACCTCACAATCCACCAAAGAGATATGGCCATGAGGAGCTTATAGCCTTTGCACTAATGGCTGGCAATGACATTGAAGAAGAAGGTGAACCACAGACCTACATGGAGGCAATTAAGAGCAACAAAAGAAACCAGTGGCTTGAGGCTATGAAGGAAGAAATGGCTTCTCTTTAGAAGAACAAAACATGGGAATTGGTAGAAAGACCTGAAAGCTCCAGAGTGGTTGGTTGTAAATGGATCTTCAAAAGAAAGGAAGGAATCCCTGGGGTTGAGCAAAGAAGATTTAAGGCCAGATTAGTGGCCAGGGGCTTTACTCAACAAGAGGGGGGTGGACTACTCAGAGATCTTCTCACTTGTGGTAAAATATAGCTCAATTAGAGTGTTGTCATCTATGGTGGCTCATTTCAACATGTTTTTGGAACAAATGGATGTTAAAACGGCCTTCCTACATGGAGAACTTGAAGAAACTATATATATGAAACAACCTGATGGTTTTGTTGCAAAAGGCACTAAAAACCAGGTATGTCTTCTTAAAAGGTCACTCTAAGGCTTAAAGCAATCTCCTAGAATGTGGTATAAGTGGTTTGATGAATACATGCTGAGAATTGGTTTTAGCAGGAGTAGATATGATTCTTGTGTTTATTTTAAGAATCATGAAAAATTCAAACCCGTGTACTTGCTCTTGTATGTGGATGATATGTTGATAGCTAGTGAGAGCCGAAGTGTTGTAAGTGAGGTTAAGAATTTGTTGATGCACGAATTTGAAATGAAAGATCTTGGCTCAACCAAGAAAATTCTTGGCATGGAGATTCTTAGGAAGGAAGGAACTGGTGATATACATTTGTCTCAAAAGACTTATGTAAAGAAGGTATTGGCTAAGTTTAGAATGGACAAAGCCAAGGCAGTTTCTACTCCACTTGCACAACATTTCAAGTTGAGCATGGAACAAGCGCCTATTGATGAGATTGAAAGAGGTTATATGAAGAATGTTCCATACTCTAGTGCTGTAGGAAGTATGCTATGGTATGTAGTAGACCAGATGTGGCTTATTCTTTGAGTGTAATCAGTAGATTTATGGCTGACCCTGGTAAGCTGCACTGGGAGGCTGTGAAATGGGTGCTGAGGTATCTTTCAGGTACTGTCAATCTTGGTTTAAAGTATACTAAGATGTCTGTTAATGAATAGGTAGTTATGGGCTAGGTAGACTCTAATTTTTCTAGATGTATTGATACTCGAAAATCAATCACTGGATATGTGTTTAAGGTATTTGGGAATACAGTAAGTTGGAGAGCAAATTTGCAATCAGTTGTAGCTTTGTCCTCAACTGAAGCTGAGTACATTGCAGCAACAGAGGCGGTTAAAGAAGCTTGGTGGCTAAATGGACTTGTTTCTGAATTGCTTATTCAGAAAGGTTCTAATGCTGTAACAATATATTGTGATAATCAAGGAGCAATTTGCTTAACCAAAAATCAAGTATACCATGAGAGAACTAAACATGTGGATGTTATGTATCACTTCATCAGGGATATTGTATCAGCAAGTAGAGTGGCTGACTGAGCTAAATCCAGCAGACATGTTAACTAAAGCATTGGCAGGAAGTAAGTTTCAGCATTGTTAAGGATATTGAAACTGAAAAATTGTTCTCCTTCCATTCAGCATGTGTTTTGGGGTTTATATCATTACACAATTTTCAGAAACTGAAAAATTGTGTTTTGTTTATGACACTTAATTAAGAAGAAAAACTTACTCTGTATGACCAAATAATTGCGATGAATTGGATTTCAACTAATATTTTAAAAATAGCCATAGTTACATAGCAATTATTATAATAATGCACATTTTGTACTATAATTAAATAATAATCATTTTAATGATATTATTTTAAGGCATAAACTGTCTTCTAATTTTCCAATTATTTTCCAATAAGAATTATGACATATGTTTCAGTAACCCAATTAATAAAAGCATGGACAGTATATATGTTCTCTGATTGACAAATACCACATGATAACGGATGAATTGTTCAAAGTCTTGAGAACATGATTTGTAACGCCTCAACACCCTATGGGTTCACCCGACGGGACCTCGGTATAGTCGGGTTTAATATAAAACTGCATACTCTAGTTTAATATATAGTATATTTTTTAAACTGAGTTTTATCATTTTATTAGTAGCAAGATTATAACATCGTAAGGTTAAATAGGATTGTTCTTCTCACCAATAGCAATGACCACTAGTAATATTTTTATTACCAAAAATGATCACGAAAACTCAGGTCATTGATCATGCCGATTTCTAAAATATGGTCAACAAACATGTTGAAGCACAAACGAAAAGAGGAATTCTTTTAGTCAGATAACTGACATGTTGCTTTTAGTACGACAAAAAGGAAAAATACACGCCGTGTCGTTTATTGTCAGCGTCACCAAATTCTCAGAGAAATGATGTTTCATACATCAAGGATAAGACGGGTATTATTATGGTATATACGTTGCATGTTACTAAAAATGACGACATGTCGTTTTTTCAATAGTTAATATTCTAATTAAAATCGATATGCCTTCTATTCAAGTAAACGAGACCAAACAAGTAAGAGAAAAACAAAAGTAGAAATACACGATATGTTGCTTTATTGTACATGAAGCCAAAATTATCGGGAGCTTTTTGAAAGCGAGACGATCCCCTTAAAAAGCGGAAAAAAGCAGGACGAGCATTATTCCGCACATTCTTTAAAAACGACGACATGTCGCTTTTTCAATAATCAAAATTTCGATTAAAACGACATGTCTTCTATTTAAGTAAACGAACCGCCAAAGACTTATAACAGCAACGATATCTCATGCAAGACAGAAATAACATGTGCCTGAGGGATAAAGAAGAGTCTTAGGCAAATAGACAATTGATGAGTTTTCCTTTAAATAACAACAAAAATATAAAAGAAACATTGATATATTATTTAATGAATTGAACATCTAACAAATGTGAACTAAAAATGGCATGTAATTTCATGCGAACGATAAACTTCAAATGATAAAAGCCATGTCGTTTCAATAAATAAACAACAAACAACATGCTATAATTCTACTAAAACTACAACTAACGTTCACGGCAAGACAAGATAATATTTTCATTAAGGACGGTTTAATTTGGCGAAACAAGGAAAAAAATTAAAAGAAAATTTCATAATAATTGTATTTACCAGGAATATGTTGTCTATAACAAAATAGGAGAGATATAAATATTATCAACCGACTTACATTAATAGTTTAAGAAAAAGGAAAAAAAAAAAACCCTTCATCAACTGACTTACAATTTAAACATATTTGTTTCTCGAGTTTTTCACAAAAATTATTTTGAGAACTTGTAATTTTTAAAATATAAAAAATTACCTTAATTAATCTTAAAAAAGGTCATTCGAGTAACTTTTTAGTCATTTTTTTAGACATTAGTCAGAAATCATTAGTACTAAAAAATTTTAAACTATAATCTAACCACGTTTAAAAAAAAAGAAAGTAAGAGAAAGAGATCTTATAATCTGGCAGCTTTATATAAAAAGAAATCAAGAGTGCACTAGAGCTAATTAAGCACGCAATAATTGAAGGACATCATTTATTGGGAAAGCAAGTACCGGAATCCAAAAAAAGGAAAAAAAGAGAGCAAAAGATCAACAAACAAACTAGGCATTGAAATACACCAGTCTTTACTCTGTTTTTGCAGATATATATACACACACAAAAGTCTTGAAAGCGCTACAGGGAAGAAAGCGAACTAAAATAAGATAGAGACATGAACCATGGTGAGAAGCACAACAAGCTGATTACAACTAGGAGGGTGTCCAGCTAGCTCCAAGGAAAGCATCTGCAGCAGCGGCCAAACTCAAAGTTGCCTTGCCAGCTGGGTTATTACCTAGCCAGCGGACGCAATTGTTCGGAATTAATCGAATTTGGGGTCATCATTTCAGCTAAATCTTTCAACTCAGCCATACCAAGGCCGTGCTTTCGAGTTAACTCTGTCGTCAAACACTCTTTCAGCTCAACTGCCACACAACTCATTGTTGGCCTCTTGGTGGAAGTTTCTGAGACACAAGACATTGCTATTTCAATAGCTTTCCAGACGGTATTAATGTCTAAATCCCATCCTTCCAGCCTCGGATCAATGATACTCTTTACATCCCCATTGGCAAGCATGGAACTGACCCATTCAGTAATGTGGGTGTTCCGTTCAGTTTTTGGTAACACGGGTCGAGCTGTGATCATCTCCAATAAGAGAACCCCAAAGCTATAGACATCACTCCTCTCATTCAACCAGCTTAATACGTAGTACCTGCAAAAGAAAATAAGCAATTCTCAATCTACTCACTAACACTTATGGTTATTAGCAAGGAATACTTTCATTTCCTTTATTAGAAAAGGGCCAAATGAAAGAGGAACTAATTATAACTTACTCAGGGTCGAGATACCCAGGAGTGCCTGCAACACTTGTGGAAAAACCAAGAGAATGTGTATAGCTTGATATATGTTTGTCACTCTCGCAAGGAAAAATCTTGGACAGTCCAAAATCCCCTAGTTTGGCTTGGAACTTGTCATTCAACAATATGTTTGTTGACTTCACATCTCGATGCACTATAGGTGGTTTGCAGCCATTGTGCAAGTACTCCAATCCTACATTTAAGCAAACAAAATATTGATCATGTTTGCAGACCAGGAAAAACGACATTTAAAACAAAAGGGAAAAACAAGAGCGGCAAACCATTCTCTCGTTACTGACCTTGTGCTGTGTCTATTGCTATTTTGAGTCTGTCTACCCAACTCAAGATCCGATCAGTGCTACCTACATTCCTCAAGACAAGCGTCTAAATAAATAACAAATACCCTTCCATTCTAGTTTGTCTACAAACATCCATCTTAAATTTGAAAGCTAAATTTCATAAGGATAAAAATGTGAAGTACTGAAAAACTAAGTATACTAATAAAATGAACTCTATTTTGAACAAACCAAAAAGATGCGATCTCAAGTTTCCCATGGCCATGTACTCATAGATGAGCCCGATGTTGGCTTCTTCATTGCAATATCCAATTAGAGTCGTCAAATTTTTATGATGAACTCTCAGAAGTAGTTTTAGCTGTACGATTTAAGATAAGTCAGTGCGCTTAGAAATAATAGTTCGTATGAGTTACAGTAATATGTGTACCTCAGCATGAAACTGCCGATGTCCTTGCATGGAAGATGGAGAAAGCATCTTCACTGCTACTTCAATGCCATTTAAGTGGCCATGGTAAACCTTTCCAAATCCGCCTTCTCCTAGTACCCTCTGAAAGTTGTTGGTTATTCTTTGGATTTCGGAATATGTGAATCGTTGTTTTTTAGCAACAAATGATCTATCTGCATCCTCTTTGGACTCAGCCATCTCAACTGTAAACAGTAGTGCCACATGTAAAAACCCAAATAACAAAACTTAGGGAGTATAACAATTTGTATCCTAAGCCTGGTATAGACTTTTTTTATGTAATTAAACCTTGACAGGGTTTCTACAGCCAGAAAATGCATTTATTGTCAACAATTTCCCAGTGAGGTTTTATCAAGTCCTTGAAAGAAGATCAGATCTTGGAATAAAGGAAAGAGTACTAAACCTTCAAAAAGCAAAAATCAAAATAATAACATAGACTAACTTTTTTAATAATTTTTTTTTTTTTTGCACCTGACCAGTTGATAGACCTTTTATCATAAAAGGAAAAATGTGCATAACCAGAGTTGAAACCTTTTATACCCATAGCCTGTCTTCGTTTTCTCCTCTTAAGGGCCCAGAGTACCGTCGCTACAATTAAGAGGACCAAAAGTAAAATGCCACTGAGTGACGCAACCAATGGGACAACGAAATTGTTCTTTCGTCTGCATGACCCCGTAGAACAATACGGAGTAAGACTTGGGTTTGTGTCGATGCTGTCGAAAAGAATTACCCATTTCATCAATAAGAGATGCTACAAAAATCGTTAGAATTTAGCTGCTTGAGACATGTTGACTAACATATCTATACTAGACGTGCACTTTTTGAATTATTTTTTCCCTTAGTTTATTATGCTCTAAGAGCATAGAGTATGGTAAAAGAAAGAACAAAAGCTATACAAGTAAAGTAGATTTAAAGAAAAAAAATAATAGAGAAAATAGTATTTGATAAGGAAAATGGGAACGAGATGTTTAGATAGGGGACATATTTTAAAAAATTAATTTAGCAAAATATATTAGGAAAGAACATGTACTCATAACAGTCACATTTGAAAAAGAAGAATAATTTAAGGGGACTATGAAAAAAGTTTTTTTTTTTTTTTTGAGGTAAGAAGAAAAGATATTTAAGTAAAGTTACGCTACAAGAAAAGGTATTTAGGAAGAATTTGAAAAGAAAACCAATAATGTGCACTTAATATATATATATGTATATATATATATGCATACACACACATATATATGGGTTGAAGTAGATGTTCTAATTAAAACGAAGATATTTATGTTTCATGTCATACTTTTTTGATGTGGGTTGATTTGTGTTACATTTAAGAAAACTCTCTAATTAAATGCTACAAATAAAGATGTCAATTAAATCAAAAAGACTAATATATTTTTAGTGACAATAAAAAACTATCTTGTTTTTAGAGAATCTAATTTGAGCTTTGAGGATATATTATTATTATAAGTTACAGTATGATGATGTGGCATGTTATTTTTTGTAACTATTTTTTTAGTGGCATAGATTACTCCAAGCTTTATTTTTTTAACTATTTGTTCTTTTTTGCTTTTCTTCCTTAAATATTTTATTTTTTTAACATTTTTCCTTCTTTTTAGCATGTCTCTTAAAATTTTATATCTTAAATGTATATTGTTCTCTTTCATCTAATTTTATCTTGTTAAAATCAATATCTTCAAATATGTCCCCATTTAACTTTTTCTCTCACAATTTTTGAAAATATTTTTTAATGTCAAATATGGTTTTTCATAAATAATTTTTTATTTACCTGTTTGTTCAATTGAATAACTTTTTATCAAATAATCAATAAAAAATAATACTTTTGCTGTTGTATGTTGCCTTATAAAATTTAACTTGTTACAAATTTTCAATTCAAATATTTAGTTTGAACTATATACCCAAACAAATATCAAACTTGTCTGAATAAAAAATTTAAGAAATTAGAAGCGCACGTGCGTATTTTTGAACTAGTATAGTTAGATACTTCTTTGTTTGTGCAAATAAAACTTGTGATACCAATAGGTAGCCTATGTGCTCAACAGAGCCAGAGACTGGTTGCAGGGGAAAAACAGGGCATAAGAATTGTAACTTTTACAAAGAATTTAACATCAACATCCTTCTTTATAAATTACAAGATTTAAAATAATTGAATCAGATTTGGACATAAGGAGATCACCTCAATGATAGACCATTCTTTGATCTTTCCAAAAGTGCATTTGGAATTGGACCAGTGAGGTCGTTTCCTTTTAAGTTTCTGTGCAAAGAGACGGCAATTATGACTTGTCAATGATACGAAATTAATGCGATAGAAACAAAGAACAAAAACACATATAATTTATGTGGAAACCTAAAACAGAAAAAAACCACGGCAGAGGAAAAAAAAAAAACTAAACTAGTGAAAATTACAATAGAGGCACTAGGGAGGCTCGAAAATCGGTAAAATCAAGCCCTAACGCAATACATCATATAAATAGGTATAGGTAAAACCCTATGAGTCAAAAATACAGATCTCATAAAAAATCTCATTTTTATTTTTCACCACAATTTTTCACACCGCAAGCTTTTCAGGTCGGACCGAACTGAATTTAGGTCACCATACTCTAACGGTCAATCTTCACAAAGTTAAAATCATTATGTGAATTAGAAAATGGAGAAACTTACAGAACTTTCAAGGATGTGAGTTGAGCTAAAAATTCAGGCACTTGACCTCTCAGATTGTTGTTCGATAAATCCCTGAAATGAATGAAAAAGTAAGAAACTAATTCGAGCTATATTTGTTTTAAGGATCTGAGATGACTTTGTAATGATCATTCTAGGCACTTACAAATACTCTAGCATGCTCAGATCCACGATGAAAGCAGCAATTGCTCCAACCAATCCACTTGATGACAAGTTCCTGAGTTCATGTCAGATAATATAGTCAATATATAGGAAATTTTAAGAAGCTGATAAAATTTAGTACGTCTTTTTATTTTAAAGGTAACTGAAGACATACAAAGATACAATTCTAGGTGGAATATTGGCACTATAACTACAGTTAAGACCATCCCACTGGTAAGCTTCAGGGTAACAAGGATCGCCTTGCCAGTTCCTCTTTAATCCATACACCGACTTGACATTCGCAATAGCATTAGCTGATGTTGATCATGAAAAAAAAAAAAGAAGAAGAGAAAAGCATCATCAATCAGGTATCTGAAATGATAAAGTACAATACCAAACTTTGAGGAGAGACGTGTACCATCTATTTGATCTGTTTCTTGTTGTAAGAGCTTCGTTAGCGTATAAATTTCTATTGCATTTATGAGGGGTGGTAGAGTTGATTTATTGGTCATCTGCATCCAAATCTCAATCTTTCCATCACTATCAGGTACGATGCCTGAGGTGCTGTATGATGTGATTTCATACAAATACTCGGGAACCACGGTATCTTTATATTCATCATTTATGTAAATATCAAACTCTCTTCGTTCATCTGTTTTGAGCTCTTTGAGTTCCCTGAAGTGCTTGTAGAAGTAATAGCTTAAAGTGCTATTTATATGTTGCCTTTGGCCCCAGGATATACTCATGTTACCTGCTCCATCTCGCGTAAATGCAGTGTTCATGACAGTGATCGGTAGGCTGTAGTGATTCTTGACTATGGAGTTCTTATTTGTGAGGGAATTATTTAAATATGTCCAGCCATCTAGGTCCGAGTCGAGCGTCCACAAACGATCATAAACATCATCTTCGTACCTATTAGAGAAAAAAAATAAAACATTGTTTTATCAAATGTTTTATTAAATTAGGGGAAGAACACTACGATATTCAAAAAAAGGCTAACCTTTCCTTTATTTCATTGGTTTGTAAAGAAAAATCCAAGCGCTGAAAGAGTTTCAACGATGATCCAGGCACTGTTTTATAGATGTTGTTATCTAAAACCCTTAGCTCTAATGCCGATATGAACGGAATTCCGTTGTTTGTGTTTACTAGACATACATGAATGTGATCTGTTGAAAGTACATGTATGATTTCCTTGTTTTCTATACTCGATTCATATTCGATTTTCACTGTATCCCAAAGGTCAACTCCAAGATGCAGATCGAATGTTGGCGGTTGGCCTTTGTGATCGTAGTTTCCGTACAAGAACCTTGCTCGTATCAAATACTTGCTACCTTTGCCTCCTGCGGGTTTGAGGGTGTAACAATTTCTGGTCCCTTCAGGGAAGCTTCTCACATTCCACAGCTGTCTTTGCCCCTTGTATATCGCTACTACGTCGTTGTTTTCTCCGGCGTCTGTGAAGTTTGTGTCCGAAACGTAACCGATGTTTGTTGTTTCGTCCACGTAGCTTGAGCCATCGGATATCCCACAGTCTATACTTATTGAATCTGGAAAGTTTAGAGGCCATTTTATTAGCACTATGCTTAATTTGCATATAATATTACGTTGCATTTGTAATCGAAGGGTTAGAGTTAGAGCTTACTAAACCTGATAAAACCTGAGGCTGAACCAGAAGTGGGAGAAAAATCAAAGCACGTTGCAAAACTGCAAGCAATAGAAGATGCTTAGAGAACAACATGACTTGAACTCCCTTCATATACTGCAAATGCAAATTATATTAGACAACATTGTGAATTTTTTCTTTACATATTTATACACACAGACGTACTGCCGTACAATACACTGCTAGATTTGTTCTGTTTCCAACGAAACACTTGATATCCAATTAATAGAATTAATTATTAGAGTTTATAACTAATTGGCCACGTACGCACCAAAAAAAAAAAAAAAAAAAAAGGTCTCCGAGTAAGAAACGGAAGAAAAGGACAGGATTATGAGATCTAGATTGGAATAAACAAATTTGTATAGGACTATATACTAAGATACGATGCTCCACTAAAATGCTATACTATGTTTGGTGAACTATAGATTAATTCTAATTTATTAGAATGCTAGGAAAATTAATTTAAAAAGATTAGAGGAATTAAAATTTGTAAAATCTTTGTTAATAAAAATTCCTCAACTTTCAAACAAATAATTTTCTTGACCATATTATTGCTAAGAAAACTTGAGAAATATAAATAAAATGAATTTATTAGTCTCTAAGGCTTGACCTACTGCTAAACCTTGCAGGATCATTTTGATCTATAGTTTCTGCTTGCTATTAGGAGTCGTTAATTTTCGATTTGTTGGATTGCTAATTTACCATTTACATGGCTTGGATAAAATTTTTATTGTAATTTCTTATTTATTATTTTTATTCTTAATAAATTTGGAATGGAGAGTTTGACATAGGCTGAGTAGTTCATTACTCTCTCTTGTCATTCAGTTAAAAAATTTACAAATCTCTTCGGGAGGCTAGCGTGCTAACGAGATAATATATTTTTAGTAAAATGATACTACATGGCATGTTTAGAAGGATGAAATTGAAATATCATAATTTTCAAAAATATTTTTCAAATAGCCTATGTTTTAATTTTTTAAATCTAAGAATAGCATAATTTCAAGTATTATTATTATGATTTTCACATTTTATATTAAAAATTACACACTAATTATTATAAACATATTATCATATTATATGTTTAAATACTTTATATTCTTATTTTTTTAACAGTACTTAGTGAAAATTATGATGTATGTCTAAATTTGTCAAAAAGGGAGAGAAAAAAAGCATAAATCGAAAGATAAAAAGTGAAATGAAGAATGCAATAATCATTTCATTTTTATTCAAAAAGCGATGGTGGTCCTATTCTCTTTAATAAAACGTCAAAAGAATAGTTAGAATAATCGTGTTTGGTAAATAAATTTAAAGTATGAACTTTCTAAAATTATAAGATGCTATAGTATAAAATCAAAAGAATATTATAGTATCAAACTTTCTCATATGTTATAATATTTGAATTTAAATTCATATCACATATGTTATAAAATAATAGAGCTACCAGGGGGTTTTCTGAGACAGTTTTTCTTAAAATTACCGTAATACTCATTATTAGTAGAGCATTTAATGGTCTTCTCTTCATTCCCTTTTTTTTTAAAAAAAAATTTTGTTGATGCCCCGTTAAAGTATACTTAGTCATAGAAACTACACGTTTTCACAATATTAACGCGCAATACTTTGAGAGGCAAATTCTTTCTTAATAAATCCTCAAATTCTAAAACAGAAAATTATTAGATATAACAGAGATACAGCAAACCCAATATATCTTACAGCTGTAATGGAATTATTCAATTAAAGTGAAGAATCACCCGAAATTATGCACTTAATACATAGAAAAGACAAAATCTAAATTGTCATTATAACCAAAATAATTGTTAAGCTCCATACATTCACTTGATGAAGTTCCAAAGATCAAACCAGTCTCTGATATAATTTTACCCGAGGGCATGTGCTGCAATGTTAATAAAGTGCTAACCTCTTAAGCATGCAAAACGTCATTGAAAATAGTATAATATACCTCCAGTAATATACAAATTTATTAACTTACAAAACAATAATTATCCTTCAACCAAGCTAAATTTTTAATCCTAGAGCTTTTACACATCAAATTATTTAGTATATAACAGATTAACATACATTTGTCTTTATGGACCTGATTAACAAATTAGAATATAATATGATATCTCTAATTCTTTATACAATGATTTAATTTTTTCATGGATTAAACTTTGTTTCTTCATATGGTCTTTAATATCGGAGTCAGCCGCGTTTGAATTGAACTAATCGGAAACTACGTCAACACAGAATATGTGGTCGCTGCATACAATTGTGGGGCCTAACATTTAAACCAAAAGAAAATAGCTTGGGTCAGGATCAAAATGTCACGTCGCTTGGGCCAAGTTCAAGAGTCTTCAGGGAGGAAGTTTGTGGGAAGCTGCAGTTTGTAATAGATGATGGTCAGTCGAAAAAAAATTCATCTTCATTCCCACGCGGTTACTTACAATGGTTGTCATGAGAAAAAATCTTTTTTTATCCATATTATTTATAAAATTATAAATTTTGATATAGTTTGTAATATATTTTTTAAACAGGACTTACCGTTTTATAAGTAGCAGGGTTGCTGACAATAACTACTAGTACTATTCTAATTACCAAAGAATGATCACTAAAATTCAGGTCATTGATCATGCCGATTTCTAAAATATAGGCTATAATGAACCTTATATGATTGAAAACTTAAACAAACATGTTGAACTATATACGAGAAGAGGAATTCTTTTAGTCAGATAACTGACATGTTGTTTTTAGTACTACAAAGGAAAAATACACGACGTGTCGTTTATTGTCAACATCACCAAACTCTCAGGAAAACACTTAATAAGGTGTTTGGAAGAGTGATGGGAACCAGTGGTTAGAACCACTTTTACTATAATATGTGAGAGCTTTACATTGTAGCAATTTTTTTTATTGTTACTGTAATATGTGAGAGCTTTACAGTATTTATAACTGAGTTTGTAGTGGGAACTACATGGTTAGAACCACTGCCAAACAGGAGGTTAGGGAGGCTAGCGTGCTAAGGAGATAATATATTTTTAGTAAAATTATACTACATGGCATGTTTAGAAGGATGAAATTAAAATATCGTAATTTTTAAAAATATTTTTCAAATAGCCTATGTATTAATTTTTTTTTAAATTTAAGAATAGCATTATTTCAGGTATTATTATAATGATTTTCACATTTTATATCAAAAAATTACATATTAGTTATTATAAAATTATTATTTTATTATATGTGTAAATATTTTAGATTCTTATTTTTTTAACAGTACTTAGTAAGATTATGATATATGTCTAAATTTATAAAAAAGAGAGAAAAAAAAGCACAAATCCAAAGATAAAATAGTGAAATGGAGAATGCAATAATCATTTCAATTTTTTTTTTTTTTAAAGCGAAGGCGGTCCTACTTGGAAGAGGATTTTCAAAGTCCAAGTCCAGTCGTCTTGTTTGTTTGTTTTTTTATTTTTTTTATTTTTTATTTTTTTCGATATTTTGAAAGAAACCCAACAAGAACGGTAAGCTGAAAGCAAGGGCTTAGGAGGGCTTAGGCCTTTTGTCATGACAACTTGAGCAAAAGGTCGTGGGTTAGGTGTTTGGGTGAAAAATACTTATAAAACCCAATATATCTTACACCTGTAATGGAATTATTCAATTAAAGTGAAGAATCACCCGAAATTATGCACTTAATACATAGAAAAGACAAAATCTAAATTGTCATTATAACCAAAATAATTGTTAAGCTCCATACATTCACCTGATGAAATTCCAAAGATCAAACCAGTCTCTGATATAATTTTACCCGAGGGCATGTGCTGCAATATTAATAAGTGCTAACCTCTTAAGCATGCAAAACGTCATTGAAAATTGTATAATATACCTCCACTAATATAAAAATTTATTAACTTACAAAACAATGATTATCCTTCAACTAAGCTAAATTTTTAATCTTAGAGCTTTTACACATCAAATTATTTAGTATATAACAGATTAACATATATTGTCTTTATGGACCTGATTAACATGTTAGTATATAATATGATATCACTAATTCTTTATTCGCGGATTAAACTTTGTTTCTTCATATGGTCTTTAATATCGGATTCAGCTGCGTTTGAGTTGAACTAATCAGAAACTACGTCAACACAGAATATGTGGTCGCTATATACTATTGTGGGGGCTAACATTTAAGCCGAAAGAAAATAGCTTGGATCAGGATCAAAATGTCACTTCGCTTGGGCCAAGTTCAAAAGTCTTCAGGGAGGAAGTTTCTGGGAAGCTGCAGTTTGTAATAGATGCTTGCAGTCATAAAAAATCCATCTTCAATCCCACGCGGTTAGTCACAATAGTATACATCAGAAAAATTCTTATAGAGTTATAACCGTATTATTTACAAAATTATAGATTTTGGTCTAGTCTGTAATATATTTTTTAAACTAGGTCTTTAACGTTTTATTAGTAGCAAGATTACAAGTAATAACCATTAGTACTATTCTAATTACCAAAGAATGATCAGTAAAATTCAGGTCATTGATCATGCCGATTTCTAAAATATAGGCTACAATGAACCTTATATGATTGAGAACTTCAACAAACATGTTGAAGTATAAACGAAAGGAGGAATTCTTTTAGTCAGATAACTGACATGTTGTTTTTAGTACTACAAAAAGGAAAACTACACGACGTGTCGTTTATTGTCAAGTCACCAAATTCTCGGGAAAACACTTAGGGAAGCTAGCGTGCTAAGGAGAGAATATTTTTGGTAAAATTATGCTACATGGCATGTTTAGAAGGATGAAATTAAAATATGGTAATTTTTAAAAATATTTTTCAAATAGCCTATGTACTAATTTTTTTTAAAATTTAAGAATACCATTATTTCAGGTATTATTATAATGATTTTCACATTTTATATCAAAAAATTACATATTAGTTATTATAAAATTATTATTTTATTATATGTGTAAATATTTTAGATTCTT